>JAZHYW010000482.1:0-74460 GCA_037355805.1 Ixodes ricinus
GCATGTCAGTTTCAAGTTATCAAGAGGCTTCTCTATTTTAGCACTTGAGATATCAGAAGAATCCATAGATTCGCACAAGATTGCTGGTAGTATAGGGTCGTCGGCGATATCTACTGTGAACACATGAAAAAAGAAGTTTAACAATGTGGCAAATACTGTTTCCGATATTAAATATTAATCTTCATTGGTTAGGACGATAGAGGAGGAATGATATTTAGAAGCCATTATCATCCAAAGTATTTTAGGATTGTGGAGCACGGTATTTGAAATATCGTCGTAAAAAAACATGTTTAGCCAGACGAAGGTTCCGAGTGTTCGTTTTAAGACACAAAAAATAGTCGAGGCCGGGAGCGTCGCTGTTTCGACGAGCTGTCTTTGTATTAAATCGCTTCTTTTTATGGTCGGGATACCTTAATTATTTGTTGTACCATGGGCTGCAACAGTTGCCTTATATATGAAGTGGTTATATAGGATGTGTTGGCCAGGGCCAGTGGCGTCTTCTATCAGAGCCATTTCTCAGTGGCTATATAAATACACTCTCTTATTTTGACTCCCCAAGTAGCACAAAATGTGGTTCAAAAGGAGGCCTGAGGGGGTCCCACGTCAGTTTTGCAACTCGGGCCCGAGTCGGCCAAACTTGTGCTGCACAACGGGCTTCCCTTGGACCCACAGGCGGCCTACCTAGGCAGCCGACGTCGGCTTCCCTCGTGGGACCTAGAGGGGGCCTATTTGGACAACCAGCATGGGTCGCCCTCGCGGTACACACAGAGGGCCTACACGTGCACCCACATGCCCCCCCTTTCCTGAGACTTGGAGCAGGCCTACTTGGGCTTCCCGCCAAGACTTCTCTCGAGGAACCTAGCTCAAATTGGGTGCTTTAAGGATGTCTGACATGGGTCCCACTTGCTCACCCCTCATGGGTTTCACGTCAGTTTTCTAAGTCGGGGCCAAGTTGTGCCCACATGGGCAGTTCACTTGAGCTGCCCCCGGAGACCCGCAATAAACCTACTTGGGCACCCCACATGGGATCTTCTTGTGGAAACCAGAGTGAGTCTACTTTGGCAGCAACACAGGGGCCCTTCTTGTGAGGCCCAAAGGGGTCCTGAGTGAGAAGCCCACATGCCCCCCTCTTGCTAGGATCCACGGTGGCCTACGGTTGCAGTACAAATGGGAGCAACCCGGGAACCTAATTTCATACGGGATCTTTCAAAACGTCGGAATATTTCAGTGTGTACAAGACCAAACAAGTTAAAAATATTAGCATTTTGCCTGATGAATAAACTGCCTTGAGCAAGCTCATAATAATTTGAGCCTTTCAAGTGTACGAAATAAAACAAACAATAACTGGGCAAAGTTCATTAAAATCCCGTTGGACACGTAATTGGGATACATCGCCAGGGTGGGCCGTCTACAGACAACGAATATTAGAACAGATATGACACTCTGATGAGCGTGTCTAGAATTCATCCTCAAATTCAATTCCATGAGCAACACAGTCCACCTCAAGGAAAACGGCCTTCTCAACATGCACGATTACTAGTTAATTAGGAATAAAGTTTAGCAAGCCTACAATTTTTCGTTACTGCTTATGATTACAATCCTCGGTGATTCGGTATCAAATTAATCTAATCTCCAGTGTCGGAATTTCGAGAACCTGCAGTACATAATCTCAATATTACCGAAATGTGCCGTTTTGGGAGCTGATCAGGTAGTCTGTGTTGGGCATGGCAACGCGTTGCCCCTTTGGAGCCCACAGTGTCGCTAACTTAGACCCCACGGAGATACGATTGGATTCACGTGGAGGTCTTGCATGGACAACCCAAGTCGGGTATGCCCACACTCTGCCACTGTTGAGCCATCACCATCGCTAACATGGCCCAATCACTACCCAGGTGGGACCCAGGGGCGTTTTCAGTTTTGCAGCCCGAGTCGAGGATGCTCACACTTCGCCATTGTGAGGCCCATACCATTGCCAACTTGTCCACTGCACAGGCGAGGCGGGGCCCACTATAGTTTTACTTAGTCAGCGCCATGTTGTGCATGCCCACGCTTTACCGTCGTGAAGCCCAACAGCTTTGCTCACTTGTCCCCAATAAAGCCGAGGATGGACCCGACGGGCTTTTGACATGGGCAGTTCAAGCTGAGCATGCCCATCGCTTTGAGGCTGTGAAGCACTCATCATCATAAACTCGGGCCACACAGAGCCGAGGGCCGACTCCCAGAGGTTTAACATGGGCAGCCCAAGTCCTTCATGCAAATGGTTTGCCTTTGTGGAACCCTCGCCAGTGCTAACATCGCCCAATCACAGCCGAGGTGGGACCCATTGGGTTTTTACTTAGCCAGCCCAGCTTGGGCATGCCCACACTTTGCAAGCTTGAAGCCCGCGCCGTTGCTAACTTCGCCCCCAGCAGAGCAGAGTTGGGTGTTTCACATGGGCAGCCCAACTCGGATACGCCAAAGCTTCCCGCCGTTGAGCTCCCATTTTTACATTTGACTTCCGTAGAGCGCAAGCGGTCCCCGGGACTTTTATATGAGCAGCCCAAGTTGGCCATGCCAACACTTTGCCGCCGTGGAGCCCACCAGTTTTGCTCACTTGGTCCCGGTGGAACCGAGGATGGATCCACGGGGCTTTACACGGGCAGTCCAAATACAGCATGCCCAAGCTTTACCACCGTGGATAACTCATTTTCGCAACTTGGCCCCCGCACAGCCGACGGGGACCCACGGGGGATCCACATAGGAGAGCTCAACTCGGGCGTGCTCACGCTTTGCCCGTAGTTTTGATACATTTCCCTCCGCATTTCTGAGATGAGACTCACGAAGGTATTGCACGGGCAGCCTAAGTTGGGCACGGCCTTACTTTGCCCCTCTGAAGCCCATATCTTCACCAACTCTGGCGACGCATAGTCGAAGTGGGACACACAGCGGTAGTGCACTGGCATACCAAATTGGTCGTGCCCTCGCATATCCAGATGTGGAACCCACCGCGGCACTGCGCATGCAGCCCGAAATGGGCATGCTCACGCTGCGCCTCACTTGTGAACAATGTGGGTTTCGTAGAAGCTGCCCAGGGACCCCTGGTCAACATGGGCACCTCGAGCTTGTATCTACTTAAGTCGTCGTTGAAAGGAGGCGCTGTTATTGTATCCCGTATAGTCTCGGTGGAGGCGTGCGGTCTGTGTTTGAAGGGTGACATTTACGACTGATTGATTTAGTAATGTTGGACACTAGTATTTGCGCTCATGTCAACAATTGACGACTTTCAAAAATCATGTAACGATTGTGAGATGATCTGCCCTGGAGCCACTAAATGAGCTACGCTTAGAGAATCGACACTCTGTTCCCGGATATTGTTGTGGGCGCCACAATCTTGGTTATTAGTACAAGACAGACGCAGCTGCCGATCGTCATTATTCGAAAGTGTAACTTCTTCAGCAATACATTCGTTTTTAAGAAACTCACGTAATATTGCCGCGTGTATGATCAAGAGGCTACACTTCTCTGTTTATCTAGAAAATTTACGTACACACTTACCCTGAGCATAAACGATAAGGTGGCCAAAATTACCTTGCCTTGTCAGTGTCGCCCTAGCTCCTTGCCGACCATTCTAGGCCAAATATTCCACTTGAGGAGCATGGTAAATAGAGAGTCGAGTGCCGTATCGCTGATGTACTCACTGATTTTCCATCTCTCGATAGCCAGCTATTACGTCGAAGCACCGTCGCTTGCTGCATGCGCCGTCGCCGCTGCTGGTTTTTTCACGACGTATGTCGTTCTATTTCAATCTCGTCACCAGTTTTCCTCATTAAATTTTTAGTTGATTACGTTTCCTTCTGCCTCATCATCTGCCACTCCTGACAATATCGGTTTGCTTTGACGCGAAGTGTTTAAACATATACAAATGTCGGAATATCGTGTTTTGTGACATCAGATAAATCTTTTTATAACTGACAGCCATAATTTTAAGCACCAAGATGAGTAAATGTCAATACTTTCAGGCGAAGCTTACTTATTAACTCTCAAGCTCGGTTCACACGAGGACGTCTGCTCATAATTTCCTACGTTACCCGAGGAGGCCCCGGTACATTTGTATTTCGTTCGTCAAGTGCAAAAGCTGCTCCTAGAATCGGTCGCCATGCTTCCTTCGAAGCTATGGTCGTCCTGATCTCTCGTGATGTAATCGGTCGTAACGTAACGTACAAAAACGCCCCTGTGTAAAAACACCCTACTCTCATCCACTGTAATCAAAAACACCAACACCGCGAAACTTTCAAATATCGCGAGCAAGTAGTTTTGATTTGTGCATTGCTCGCACATCGCGAGGGTTCGTGCATCCAAGCAGCAATCGAACTCAAGAACGTCACGTCTGCATCCGCCATGGTGCAGGTATTCCACAGCTTCATACATAGTGGAAGAGTTTGAAAGGGGTCTATTAACGCGTCAAATTAGGCTTAAGAACGCCTGAGGCTTGAAGACGATCTCTGAGGGAGAGCGAGAATATTGTTCATACTGTAATTTCAGCGAGCGCTTAGCTAAAGCGAAATATTGCTGCACCATTAATTGCGGATGAGCATGCCTAGTAGTCCAACAACATTTATGATTTTGTTCTGAAGCGGGTTGTTTGACTTAGGGCCTCTCGAATACACCTCTTGCAAAATCGAATCGTTTCTAGCGGTATAGCGCCGCGCAAAGCATCCTGATGTTGCTTTGACGAGCGCTTCCGTATCAATTTTCCAATCTCGCTCCATGACACCGCTTTACGATCAAATATAATGCTTGCATTCTTTTTTGTGTGTGGCAGTCCTTAAGTTTATGACATGGTTGGTGTTGGCTATTATTACGTATATGATGCTGGGAAACGTTTTTGGGCTCCCGAGTGTCAGAGTTACTGCAGACGTAAACATAGAACTACGATAGCAGCTGAAAGTATGACTGACTGATTATCCCGTCTCACCTGCTCATCAATGCCCTAGGCTTCTTAAATTATCCGAGAGACGGCTGAGTCGTGCTTCACTCTGGATTGGTAGTCAGGCCGCCAGAAATGTGTGGAGGTGGTAAGCGGTGACCTCAATCCTGCCTAAGTATAGGCAGGTCCTTACGGCCGCTAGAGGACCATGTTCAGATGAGGGCATTTACGAAGATGAATGTTTGCACTTCAAGCGAGCTCTGCCTTTATTTTGTTGCAGTGATAAGATTCACTACTTCGTCAACGGGGCAATTGTAACCGGAACAACGCCACTCCTTCGAAGTGCCAAATATGTCCTATATTGTAACGCGCGGAGTGTTGCGTGCACGATTTTTCGGAAGTTGTGTATTCTGGTTTCGTGGCGACCGCTTAACCGAAACCTGAATTTGTTTTCCCACACGCGCATTGGTGTGCTCCTCTAAAGCCCCTCTGTCCTGGGAAAGGTGGCGCCATTCATTGTTGTGGAAATCCTCGAGACATGTGTCGCGCGGAACTTCTGGCAAGAACCTTACGTCTGAAATTTAATCTCTGTTTCACCTTATGGTGTACCACAGGAGAGGCTACAAGCGCGAGCTCCTTGCTCTGAGGCACATCTCGGCGGCACAAGCTCTCGTGGCTTAGGAGCAGCTACCAACGCCATGAGCTCGCGCTTCTAGCCCTCGCTGCGGTACAACATAAGGTGAAACGAAGTATAGCTCAGTGCTGTGCTGTGCCACATGATCGTCCCAAGAGATGCACGTTGCACGTGCCTCGTGCATCGACCCACCTTGCGCTACTTTTGAAACATAAAGAGGCTTTAGGCTCCTCTATCTCAGGGGCCCCTAGCAGTGGGGTATCTGATCTAGAACTGACTTAATGTTGATTCCAACCGCCCGCTGGGATTAACAATGCACATAGCTACATACTGAGCCACGGTCAGTGTTAGGGTTGGGCTGTCTTACTCACGGCAGTGATTGGACACGAGCCACTACTGGAATGCTCGTCAAGGTATTTTTGTCCTGATCCCAAACGGAGTGTTTATGCATGGCTCGTGCCCAATAAATGTTCTGCATTTTAACGTCACTTTTATGCGCGAAGTCACGTGACTGTGACAGCATTGTAATTACCTTTACTGTATCAAGTTATAAAAAGGAATAGGTGAGCTATATATGTTCTTTCACCCCGAGAAGAAAGGTTCCATGTAATTGACAGTCGTTGCGAGTGTACTTGTGTTACACTAGTGTCAGCGAGCTTGCATAAAGTGGTGATATTTTTACCTCAATATCGTGCACGGTTCTGTAAAGTAGCTTTTGTATCATAAGCGTCAAAAATAATTTCGGCGTGATGCAACACTTCACTCGTTACTTTCTTTTCATTTTTCACTCGTTCAGAAACGGATTTGCTACATATAATATCGCTAAAAATTTTATGTTATAGATTAAAAAACAATATATCTCGTTCTCACCTTCCACTTGTAGAGTCCGAGGGTCATCATAACCGATCCCAAATCCCGCAAAGTTGTTATAATCGTACATGGTGTGCTGGGGGTCATAATAGCTGCCTCTGTCATATCGGCTTTGTGCCACTGCATACCTGTCAAAAAAACACATATATTATTTATATAAGAAATGCATTGCTTCTTTGGCTTATATGCGAATTTGTTTCCACACAGACGCACGGAAAATAAACATGCAGCGTGAAACACAAATGCCTAAAAGTGGAATAACAAGCTTTTCTTCCAGGTCTTTAGTTTAATTCGGAGTACTTTGGCTTTTCTTTTTTTATGCTGCGCCACATTAATGTTATGATGCCAGGGTCAGGCACAGATGCATTGCATCAACCGAACAACGAGAAGTAGAGCATTATTCTGGAATTTTCTAGGGAAGTGAAGCCAAAAAATTAAGTGGCAGTCGATCAATCAGGCATTGAATACAAAACTTTGGTACTTGTTTTTAGATGTATGGCTACAATGATCAGATCTGGTCAAGCGATATTCAAGTTTGGTTGCACATTAGGTTATCGAAGTATTTAACAATTCTAAACTGTACAAACAAAAAGAAACGACGGTTAGCAGATAAATTTATCACATCTTGACAGTGTACAATGTGCAATGTTTGCATAAATTCGTCTGGTTCAAATACTGATGTGTATTGAAATAAAGCATAGTTCAATTGAGACATTAAAACGACTTTAGTTTTCAGATTAAGATCAAGTGCTGCACTTGAAAATTTAGAAAACAAAAGTTCATATAAACCATTTGCACGACGCCTTGTTTAAAATGTAATATGGATGTGATTTCTGACGAAAACTTAAGTTTATACCTCTCAGAGTGTAATTTTTGCAACATGAGAACCTAACCACGATAGTGTGATGCAGCTACGGCGTTTACAGCTAGTAACACCAGCTTTTCTTATACTGAACTAATTTGAGTCATTCCACAAAAAGCCTTGCAAAGACATGTGTTCTGGCTCTAGAAGAAACATATATTTATGTTACTGCAGGTAAGTCCTGCTGTTTAAAACGAAATATAATATGCTCGCTTGGCAAAAACACAAAATTATTAAACGCGAAAAGCCAGAAGACAAACCATTATATCACAAAAGAATGTCTCAAAACCGTGCTTGGACAGTTGCTTAGTGATCTCTTAATGGCGTACTTGAAGGTTTCTTTTTATTTTACATAAGATATGTACTGTACACAAAACAAGTAAATAAATTAATAAATTGTGTCGAATCAAATGCTTTTTTTAAATATTTTTAATACCTTTAAGACACCTATAAGTATTTCCAAGACCATCTTATTACTTTTTGAAGTAATTCAACCGATGGCGCCTTCGTAGAAGTTTCCTGAGTGAACCGCGAAACCAAGTCTGAGAGACGGATGGTATACACACATTTTGTAGATTATAAACCTAAGTAGTTCGACGACACTAATGCAATAATGGACAGTACAAAATCTTGCCAAGCCGGCAGAAAAGTGTTTTTTTGCCATTTACTGTAATTGAAAAAGTTACAGTTACATTTTAAAGTAATGAGGGGAGGAGGAGCAATGAGGATGTCCAAGGGAGAAAATAGAGAGAGAAAGAGTGGGAACCGCCGCCTTGTCCCTGGGGAAGGGGATGAAACAAGGAAGAGGGGAGGAGGAGAGGGTGGACTTCTGCTGGCACTTCCTTACCCAGTCCGGCCCCACAGGAGAAGAGGGAGGGGGAGAGAAGGTTTAGCGGAAGGAAGAGAGAGAGAAGGAAAGCTTGACCTCTCGCCCCCCCCCCCCCGGGCCGGGTCCCCTTTTTCTTTCTCACCTGACCCGTTCCCCTTTTCTCTCTCGCCCTCTCGGGTCAGGTTCTTCCGCTCCCAGTAATTCGAGGGAAGAGGGAAGATGAAGGGGGTGGGGAAGGGTGATTTAAGAGAAGATCGACCAAAGGGTGGCTGGTCGACATTTTTAAATCAACTGATGTTTTAATATGCTATTGTCTAGTGTCTGGTATAAACGAATCCACACTTAGAAAGAGTGGACCGAAAAAAAATTGGGGGCAGGAAAAATCGTAAGGCATGAAGAGGTGAACAGTTGCATGAACGCGCACTGATGGAGTTTGCACGTTTGAAAGTGAATAACTAAAAATATAAAATTCGAAGGATTCTAATACTTTTTGAAAGCAAACTCCGGGTACAGCGTGCTTGTATTATAAAGTATTTAAATTTTATTTAATTTTTCTACAAATTACCAAACATGCCTGCTCGAACGACAAATGGCGACATTTGGAGGCCTGTATCTCATGAAATATCTAATCATTATTATATAACTTTAAGGTAGAATTCTACTTATATATGAATATGTTTTAAAAAATAAATAAGGTATCTGATTGATACGACAGTCGGGATATATTTAAGGCAAACATGGAAACAAAATCAAACAACAAAATGTTTTGATGCACATACAAAAATACAGATTCTTTTTTTAAATTTAGGTGCCCTGTCATACTCTATTTCGGCATTCATTTCTATTAAAACATGTTGCATTATTTTATTGAGAAAGAATACACAACTCCCCAAAGTAGGGTCCTTTTCAAAGCCTACACTTAACAGTGCCCAATACGAGAAGTGACTCTGTGTTCCAGTTTCAGGAAACTAACACACATCTTTCCTATATTTTTATTCAGAAGAGGTCACTGACAATTAGCGCAATCGGTCACACACTAAAAGTGAGGAGAACCTATATACAGCGTCTTACATGCAGCGTACAAAGAGGTATAATAGATACTAGTGATTCAAGACAAGATGATGCACTGTGAAGTTTTACTTCCCGGTATAATTTAAACCTAAAATAAAACAAACAACTTTATTTCCACACACAAAATAATGATAGAATACTGAAATTGTTTAGGTTAGTTACGTATTTCTGGGGATAAACCATTTCAGGTGAGCGGTGCCACCCCGTCGTACTGTAAGAGCTTCGATACTCTCGGTGTACGAATGAATCTTGGCAGCCGAAATATTTTATCCTGCGCGAGGATAACGTTTTGTGATTCTCGTATGGTGATCAGATAAAGATTATAAGCTATCACCAAGTAAAATAGTCAGTTATATACCCCGTGAAGAAAAGCTGTATTAAATATGGTGTCCATGCAATTAAAATTAGCAGTCCTTGGGGCATCGAATTTGGCATGTTACACTAAGGCTTTCCTCATTGTACCCAATTAATAAAGTTTCTTCTAACCAGACCCGACTATCCGTGCTACATATGTGTCACAAGTTCCTTCTGTTAAGGACTTGCACAGCCGCCACGCGTGCCAAGACTGAATGCCAGGAAAGGCGCGCACCGTCAGCCACTCTCCTTTTTGTTGACAATACCGAAAAAGCTTATTTTCGTCCAGATACGTAAGATGCACCCAGTTTATCAAATAGAACCCTCACCATTGTCCTGGTCGCCTGAATTGCGTTTGTCGAACATTCTCTCAGGTTCTTCAGCGTGGCATGGTGCTTCACGAGTCCGCCAAATCCGTCGCATGCATTTTCCCATGTCAAGATGCAAAAACTAACCACTGGGCTCGTGGGCAATCATTCTGTGCAAACTGGTGAAGCTGGTAGCGAGTCTTAAAATGACTGGCGGTCCCGTCACTTACGTACGTCACGTTCAAGTATACCGCAACGTTGTCTTCAATCCACTCTTTCACTTTTTCTAGAGCCAAGCACGTGAGAGAGGCGTCGTCCCACAAGACTTCACTGATGATAGCAACGCTGTTTGTAGATTTTCTTGTCTTCACTACACATGTAAATATCGTAGCCTTTGTTTCTTCGGTGGTTGCTTTAACTTTGTCGATACTCCAGTTTTCAGCAAAGTCAAAATGAAAGACAATGCTATCGCGTTGCATACAGCTGCCTTTCCTCGTAGATCGCCTTATCTTGCATGTGTCGGATATGATCGTGAAATATTCAACTTTCAACCGTTACTAGAACCACTTTTAAGAAAGTCTCAAAAACATATGTTGTCTTTTTTTTTTTTACAAGGTCGCAGGATTTTCATGTTGTAAGCTCAATATCTTCATCCTCTTGGGTATGAGGTTTCTCGAGTGTAAGAGACTGGCCTTTTTGGCAGTAATCAAAGTCTCTTTAAAGACACAGACTTGTTAGCGGGTCACACAAAAATGCTGAGTTCGTCACACCAGTGTTGAATGTTGAGCCTGTAAGGTTTTCTACAGCTGCAATACAAAGGTAATGGTTGGCGCAGCGCACACAAAGGCACACCTCCTCCTGTGGAATACTTTCGACCCATCAAGGCCGCAAGGAATAAACTTTCGTTAGCCTAACCCTCGGATCGAGCGTGTCCGGAAGCGCTTTGGCACGAACGTTTTCTCCCCGTCGAGCATGACAGAGATTTAGTCCTTCTGGTTGGGACCTTGGCGCGAACATTGTAGCTGATATTTCCTGAAGTACTCTAGGGCAGCAAACAGGCTCTCAGAGCTAACCTTGCACTTCGTGTAAAGATCCGATTCATACCACACGCCATGCTTTTCCTTACCTAAAACGTAAACACTTTCGCCATGTTAACCTTTCCTAGGTTAACAAGGCGACAGTATTTACGCTTTATTGTATTTAGGCGGGGTTCGAGTATTTGGGGGCTCTGCTCTTTGTCGGTGTGCCTCTTTGAGCCTGATATTATTGCCCGCGAAGCCAGCGAGTGGGATGGCGACAGGCACGACTGCTCACTAAACAGGCATCGGAGGCCATATTTTGCTGGTTAAAGCGAATTTCATCATCCTTGACAGCGAGTGGGGAAATGCGTAAAAAATGTATTGGCCGTTTTGCCAGAACTAGCGGCGAGTGTCGCCTGCTGCTTCCGTCAACTAATACTCGTCATAATCGTGATCTTCGCGAGGAAATGATTGTTGCTAGCCAAAGAACACTATCACGCAGAAAGGGAATGCTTGAATATGTTTTTATTCTAGATATAAGTAAGGCATATATAAGAGAGAGAGAGAGAGAGAGAGAGAAGAGATGGAGATAGAGGTTTAGTGAGAGGAGCATATATCGGTAGGAAAAGGAAATAAACAAAGTTCCGAGTTAACGTTGGCTGCAGGATCTTTCTCGGTTCACTAGTTCGTAATTTGATAGCTCTTTGTACGTAGTAGTTTTTCCTCAATTTCAGTTTGTGAACGATTTCTGTAGTTATTAATGGCCTCATCTGAATAAAAATATATAAAAGACGCAAGTTAGGTCTAAGAAAGTGGAGAGTCACTGCTTGTATAGGGCATTGCTAAGTGTAGGCTTTGAAAAAGGACCCTACTTTGGTGGTGTGCTTTTTTGTTTCTCAATAAAATAATGCAACATGTTTTAATAAAAATAAATGACAAAAAAAGTAAAACAGGGTAACCAAAATTAAAAAAGAAATTGAAGGTTTTCGTTGTTTCATATTTTCCCATGTTTGCTAATCATATCCCGACTATCCTATATCTTAAATACCTTATTTATTTTTTATACTATAGCCATATATAAGTAAAATATTATCTGCAAAGTCTATGATAATGATTAAATCATTTCGTGGGATACAGTCCTCCGAATTTTGCCGTTTGTCGTACTAGCAAGCATGTTTTGCAATTTAAAAAAAATAAAACTTAAATAAATAAGATTACATCATATTTCAAGCAAGCTGTACCCATAGTTCGCGTCTGAAAAGTATTACAATTCTCCTAATGTTATCGTTTTAGTTATTCACACTCAAACGTGGCCCCTCCATCATCAGTGAGCGTTAATGTAACGGTCCACCTTTTCTTGCCTTACGATTTTCCTGTCCCCAAATATGTTTTTCTGGTCAAAACTAAGTTTGGAATCGTTTATACTAGACGCTAGACGATGGGATATAAAAATATAACTTGATTTAAAAACGTCAACCAGCCACCTATTGGTCGATCTTATCTGATATCTCCCTGAAATAATTTGGATATACATTAAGTACTCGAGAGTAATTTTACCTGTAGCTGTTTACATTTTTGAGAAACGTGTAGAAGAGGAATTGCATTAAACAGGTGAAAACCTAAGAGATCTGGTCAGCCATTCTCATGCGCCAACAAATGCCAGACTGGTCGTACGACATGGCGAGAAGACGGCATTACCCGAGCAGGCGCCGTCCAATTATGAATTAACCTGAATACAGAAAACGCAGTGGCTGATTGGCGCTTGATCGGGTTCAGCCGTCCTTGTGGCACGAAGGACAAAATGTTCAACGTTTTTTTCACGCATAGATTGTGGGTTGTCGTTGGCCCCTATCTGGTCGACAACCGAACGCCGGCGCCTGGGCGCTTGTCATCGGTTGCCTCCGGAGCGAAGACAGCTCCTTTTATGCCCGAGTGACTCGCTCGGGAACCAGCTGGAGGACTGGTGAAAGCAGCGGTACACCCTTATGGGGGTGGTGGGCGCTCGAGGGACCGCACGTGCGGAGGCGGAGCCGGAGGCAAGCTCTAGCGGCAGGCCGAGCACCTTGGAGGCTGCCAGGTGTTCGATGGCAGCGAGAGAAATGGGGAAGAAACTCGGAGTACGGAAGGAGGAAGATTGGAGCCGACTTCTTCGCGGGAAACGGCCCGTGGCAGTTTTTCGTGGTGGTGGCGACCTAGACGTCTGCTTCCCGCAAGCCCGGTGTCGTGGTTCGAACCTAGACCCCGGATTTGACCCTCGACGTCGACGTCCCCAGGATGCGGTGGGACCTAGCACCGCTGGGACCATCGGCGGGCGCTGTACAGTGGAGGCGCACCCTCCCAGGCTTCCTTGTTTACGTTTCTCCATCCCGAAACCCTTCATCAGAATCTGAGTGGAATGAACACGTTATCTTGAAGTCGATGTGTTCCAGTGTTGCGTTTGTCCGTGGACAGAGAACTGGGGAATCGGAATAGAACCCTACAAGGTATAGACTCACCGCGCCCCTTTCAGATGTCACCTGTTGCGTTGTATCATAAAAAAAAAGAACTGCGAGGAGTTTAATTGGCCGTCTTTGATAAGCCAGAAGCAGCTGTCCAAGCGTGCAAGTGAGGCACTCGAAAAATGTGCTTCAGCATGCCATGAAGACTTAGACGCACAAAATGTGCATGGGCATTTTGCTGCAGGGGAGGACTGTAGAGAAGTAGGACATACATAAAAACATCTAAGAAACGGATATCTGTAGAAAAATATTTGTAAGCAAAATTGCTAGGCGATCTTTTTGCATGCGGGAAAAGCATTTGCATCACAAACGTTTAGTGATGCTCTCGCGGTGTTTTCTATCAGAGAGTTTATGGTTTATTACGCTTACATTTCATAGACCTTGAAGTTTCAGGCATGCGTATTGAACTTTGCTATCCGAATTCGTCTGCTGAAAGCAGCTGCTCCACACGGTTGCACAGATATGCAGTCGTCGTTACGAAATGCAAATGTTCCCCTAAATTTGGCCGGGAAGCAAAATTGGGGTAAAAATCACGTGACATCGGGTAATCTCACGAAAAATTTCGCGCTAAATTTAGCATGGAAACTGAGTTTCTGCATACGTCATGTGTCAATTTTGCCGCTAGATTTGGGGGGGGGACTAAGTTGGGTTAGAGTTTACATGTCATAAATTCTTGCGACATCATTTTCGAGGTTGAATTTAGCAGAGGAAGTCAATTGGCGATTATGTCATGCGACGTCCATTTTCCCATTAAATCTAGCTGAAAAACTTAATTTGTGTCCAGGTTTCGCGACACGAGGTCATGTGACGTCATTCTACCGCTAAATTAATCGGAAAACCTTTGTTGGGTTTGGGGTGACGTGACGTTACTTTTGTCGCTAAATTTAGCCAGGAAAGTAAAGTAATGTGACGTCACAAAAAATTACTTTACGAAATGTGGCTTCAACTAATCCTTCTTCACTAAATCCGTTTTCATTAAATTCGGATTCAAGAGCTAAGAAAACCTTGCATGTTAATAATTGTAATTCATTATTGTTCACCTTTATACTAGTTTTCAGCTCGAAACAAAATGAAGTTTTGCACATTGTTCATACGCCGCGCGAAGGAGTCTTTGCAATATTTGGTTTTCGAGGCAGAAGCGATGTTTTTGACGCTTTCATTTTTCATTTCCTTTATTATGTCTCTCAGGGCCCGAAGGCATTACAGAGAGGAGTAGAGCGCAGTAAATGGAACAAAGCAAATAAGAATGAAAAGGCCAAAAATACATAAAAATAACTACTAAACATCATTTAACACGTTAGTAAAGAGACTCTACATGGAATAAAACTAACAATGAAAAGGCAGAAAAATACGAACAGTTACTACTAAACATCGTGTAACAGGTTAGTAATGGCAATCTTAAATTTATCTGAGGCAGTGATTGTGACAATGGCTGCGGGAAGGCAGTTCCAGTCAATCGAGGTTTGAGGCAAAAAAGAGGCATTAAAGGTATATGTGCTGCAATGAGGGATCCCAACTTTAAATTCATGATCGGTGCGTGATGATATGTGAAATGGTTCAGAAAATAGTGCTTGGCGGAAAGTCGGGTTAGAGTGATAAGTCTTGTGAAACAAGCATAGACGGGATATCTTTTGACGAAGAAAAAGTGAAAGCCGTTTACAACTCCCTGTAACGCCGAATTAGAGCGCAGCTCTTGAGGAGGAGGAGGGAAGGGCGCTGGGGGGGTGGGTCAAGTGACCTCGAGGGGGGGGTCACGTGACCTGGGGGTCACGTGACGATGCCGACGACGCCATCAGTGACGTCACTGATGACGTCATCAGTGACGATGACGATGACGATGCGGATGCCGGTGACGTCATCAGTGACGTCACTGATGACGCCATCAGTGATGATGACGATGGCGATGCGGATGCCGGTGGCGTCATCAGTGACGTCACTGATGGCGTCATCAGTGGTGACGATGAAGATGCTGATGCCGATGACGTCATCAGAGACTTCACGTGTCCCATAATGCACCGCGCGGTTACGCCGACGGCGACGCCGACGCCGATGGCAACGCCGACGCTCGCTCAAGCCGAAAACGGGCGCCTAAGAGCTGCGCTCTAAAAAAGTGGGCAAGGATAGAGATGGTTTCCTTAAAATGGTGTCTAGCTTTGTGATGATAGAGTATAAAACGGGCGGAGCGGTTTTGAATGGATTCTACGGCAGATGCAAGGGTGACACTAGGGCTCCAGATTGAGGTGGCATATTCAAGTTTTGGGCGAATTAGGGCAAGACGTACACGCTTAATGCGTGTACGTCTTTATGAAATAAAATAAACCTAACCCAGAAAAGTGTCTACATATATCCTGATTTTCTACATCAAATATAGAATCTCAAATGGTCCGCCAAGAGCTGAACTTGTTTAATCACGGTTCTAGAGGTAAAAACAAGTATAATATAAAGTTCAAGTAAAAAAGCAACATAAAAAAACATCATTTTATGCCTACAGTTTTTGTGGCATGTGTCGAGAGCAAACATAAGTATGATGTACGGGACACAATAAAAGTCTTAGCGTACCGAGGTTAATGAGTCTTACAATGCTCACATTGGACTACAAAATAGCCTACTGATATGTAGCATAATCATGACTCGCCACGCTTCCTATACTCGAATTCTCGATTTATTAATCTTCAAAAGGTCACAAGTAACATGCCCAAATGCATATCACGCGAAGATGATCGTTGTTTGTATGTCGAAACTGTATTTCGGAAAGAGTGTAGGCATTTTCGATATTTGGAGCTAACCGCTCCCCATCATTTTTAACTGCTTTGACTTGGTCAATAAAATTCATCGTGTAAGCGACGGTCTCTTAACGGTCATGATTGTGAGTGACAGCCACTGCACAAAAAAGACACGTGAAAAAGTCGAAGAAACACGCAGTACAGAACAAATGTTGCTCAAACTATGTCAAAACTTTTTTTTCTTTATCACAATGATTAAAAACCTACTATATCAGCTATCCACAATTCTACTAATTTTTCGTCCCACTACCTGGTAAGTTCGAGTAACTTGAAGATTTTAACGTATCAAGCTACAAAATTGTTGTTTTGTATTTGGGTTACTTACACTGTACATTTCATCTTTATAAGCGGTTCTGCACCGCTTACCGTATTTATAGTTTATATCTTTGCGTCCTTTCTCGTACCACCACACATGCATTGAGAAGGATATCATCAGTGATGACCTGCTGAACAGATTTTTGTGGTGACTGACGTAGTTTAGGGCGTCTACCTGTAGAATATAAACAAATAGAGTCGTGAAAGCGTTAGGCCAAGGGTCCTCATTTTGACTGTGATTTTAGAGGTATTTTTGACTTCTCATTTTTGCCCTTGTATACCTTGACCTATTGCCTACACACCTTTTCTCTAGAGAGGAACTGAAGAATATTTAAATTATATCTCAGATTCCCCCACAGCACTTTTAAAATGGAGATGGGGCCCCTCGTTCCCGGAGAGTTTGGTGGGAAAAGGCAATCGTGACGTATTATCAAGACACTTCAACATTTCCACTACTTCCGCATGCCGTACCCAAAAATGTAAAAAATACTGCACACGTGCCTTCACCAGCGGCAAGCGCAAGCCAGTTGAAACCATTGAATATGACGTCAGACTCAAAGTCTGTTTCGATTCTCCTCGCGTCTTCTTATCGATTCGCTACAAACACTCATGATAGCGTACTTCAAAGAACAAAAATGCGCTGGAATTTCATTCCAGCTCCTTTTATTCAAGACCCTCCTGAGCATCCCTTTACGTTAAACCCTCCTGATTTTTGAATACGACGTCTTATAGAAGGTATTCACTGGACGCCCTCTTTGGGTGTGTTCTTTACTACGCATGCTTAGAGCGAGCTCACATTAGAAGGCTGCTAACCTGGCAATCTTAATAATGCAAAATGCACGTCGAAAATAAAAATCGGGACGCTCGCCTTCATCACGCGTTTCCCAGAACGAGACTCAGATATAACCAGCAGTGAATACTCCCTATACCTACGGTATGTTTTTCTTTAACATAAAAATATTTCAGCAGTTTTGTGTCAGTCCACAGTAGGGTCAAAGCCATAGCTGGGTCAATTGACAGGGCAGTCAGTAGGCATCGGTGTCGCGTTCAGGCAACGTGGAACCCGTGAGGGAAAAAAATCAACATTCGGAACAAAATAGTATGCACCCGAATCGAAGAGGAGGCAGAAAAAAAAACTAAATCACGGGACGTGATTTTTGCTCTTTGATAGTCTGCATACGATTTCTCGATCGCAGGCCCGCGTTCAGCACGCGCTGTCCCCGCATGCCAAAGGTCGCCGGAACTTAACTCCACCCTTTAGCAACGAAGTAGCTCCTCTCAACTTACAAATATATTTATGCACTTTCTACAGAATTTTTAAAGAAAATGTTGTTTAATACTATAAAATGCATCTTATTTTATGTACACTCTCTATGGGGTCATGCCATGTCAGAGGAGGCGCGACTTTTTTTCCATGGCTGGCATGTGTATTAAAAATTAAGTTTGATAAAGAAGAACCTGAACTCCACAAAAAAAATATTTATTTTTTGCTGATTTCATGTTTTGGATTTTTGCAATTTGCGTGAAACTCATGTGGTTAAAAAATTATAATAAAGCGACTGCGTACAACAAAGATGCATGTGGGCGCCTAAGTATTAATATAATGCCATGTCTTACAATAAAAAACTTAAAATCCTCCATTTTGCATTCAAATAGTAGCCCCAAATAGAAGATACTTTAGAATATGTCATTATTTTTATTCAAGAAATGAATTACATGTGTTAAATTTGCAAAGAATCGTTTGGTTGTGTTCTAATTAAAGGATAAATTATCCAGGTTTTACACAAATAGCCGTTTTGAGAGCCATTTCTGGTTCTTGAATACGAAAGCGAAACCACCGCGAGCCGCATCGAACTCGACGCAATACACCCGGCTCTATCTCGAATAAGAGATACATTTGACCAAGTGGACGTAGATACAAGCGTAACCGTTTTCAAGAACCGCAGGGAAGCCCTTGCCCGTCTGGGTAAAATTCCTTGCGAAGGGATGCTCTGCCAGCGAATCGAGAGCCTGTGCTTGTATTTGAAAAACATCATAGGTATCGTGCTGAGTGTGGACTTGGTTCCGGGACACGCGGGCGGCATCGGTAACGAGGCAGCACACGCGTGGGCGAGCGAGCACATGGAAGATCTCTAAAACCCTGGGTTCTCCGTCCCTTTCGCGCCGCTGAACCCAGACCTTGTAGAAAAAAGCTGCGGCCGGACAAGAGGATCAGCGTCGGCTGCAAGCCCTAACAACGCACAACCCTTCACGATTACCCAAGGGTTTACCCAGAGGGACACAATTGCTAATACACAAGGCCCGCACCGGAGCTGCGCTGACCCAGGACATACTAGCTCGTTAACCTTGCTACACACCACGGAGGCGCCGCCCACCCGACCAAGTGCCATGGGAGGTGTCGGAGCCCGAAGCACTTGCCGTCTGGACAACGTCCACCGCCGGCGTAATACCGACGATCGGACACCTTCTTTGGGATTGTGCCGGCTTGTGAGACAAAAAAGCCAAACACCTGGGGTCACACATCTACACTTTACAGGCCTGGATCCCACCGGTTAACGAGGAACGGGCCAGGGATACGATACCCTCCCTATGGGAGTTCTCGCGCTCGACAGGACACCACCATCGAATGTAAACTTTTCCAGCCTACTTTCCCGTTCCCCCAATGAGGCCATAGCGCCATCCTGCTGAAAATGAAATTAATCGTCCTCACCATATCGATATGCGTCTGATCCTCATTGTCGGAAACAGCATCGAAATTAACAGCATGACCTCTTGCAATTCGACCTGCAAACCTGTGAGCACCGTGTGAAATACGACTGGTAATAGCGAGCGAGCGATTCCAAGACAGATTCGCAGGAACAACGGGCGTGTCGAGGTATTTGATCTCGTTTTTAAAAGAAAAATGGGAGGCGTGTCAATATAATCTTAGGTTTTCTGGTTCAGTTAGAACCCCGTGACTTACATTCAACTTTAAAAACGTGATGAATAAAAAAAACTTTAATGCTTTTTAATCGTACGCTCCAGCAAATTAAAGTGCTAGCTCTCCAAAGTAGTTTTAATTTATTCCTTCCGTCTTTTGTGTTCCTAAATACATCGAACATCAAACAAATATATTACTCGTTGTTTATGTAAACTAACACACGCAAAATGAAAATTCGTCTCACAACTGGAACTTCATAGGTGTTTAAACGTCTTTCGAAAACACTTGGTCCCGTCATATGGCATTCTCCGGTCCTCTGAATGTCGTTTTCTAGGTGCGTACGAATTATAATGCCATCGACGTGAAATGATCTGCAAGGTAAAACAAAGGAAATAATGTATATATGTTAAAACCCAAGAATCGGTTGGTATGCACACAGCATTGGAAGTAATTGCCAGAACGTCATTTCACCGTATTTTATAGGCAGTCAACGCTATGGGGTGATAAAATCGACCGGAAATCATCCTTGTCGCCATATAATGTGTTTCCCACGTTTTTGTAAGTGTTTTATCATCGCTAAACCAATTATAAACAAGAAAAACCTAACAATTAGCGCTTTTTAGTCTCCTTGTTTGGGATCTTTACCTCGTAGCCTTGGCGGCGTGTGGACTTAAAATGAATAGAAGTACAGTAAACAGTAGCTATTGTTGCGCACAACAGGCGGCCTAATGCCAGTATGACAAAGGTGAGAATTAGTGTTAAGAGGTAACGTGTTGGTGGCTTATTCCTGTGCTGTGTTTAAAGAAGCTAGGTTTAGTAGTCGTATGCGTACGACTCATCCGTACATAACCTTTCGTAATCATCCGTACATACCATGATCTTGAAAATGTTCCTCCATCGCGCATCTTTGTTATGGTTAATGTAGCGCATGCGTCTCCAAACGCGTTGGGTAAAAGGCCGTATTAGCAATCTTTCCCAGTCTCGAGGGCCGAGTGATATAATTGAACTCAAACAAATGATCACAACAAAACAAAACAGAGACGTTCTCTTCTTCACTTGTCTCTGTCCCTTCTACTTTTAAGTTTCTGTTTCTACCCCAGTCTCGGTTTAAGTTCCAACATGGTAAAAACTAGAACAGCATTTAAATACAAATTATTATGCAAGAAGTAAGTAAACTAAAAACCCTATGATAGATGCGTATCAACACTTAAATGTGAAATATATTTAGCTAATATCACATTACGCAACACTTGTGGTTAAGAACATTCACGAGGTATAAATGAAAGCGCATAATATCTTCGGCATATTTCCGCAGTGCTAGAAAAAACTAACTCAAACGATAAAACTAATCCTGACAACATGCGATAGCCCTGACAAAGTACACTGGGCTCAACGCACAAATATGAACCAAAGAAACTCAAACAACACAAAGATAGCCTCTCGCGCTCATTGCGCAACTCGACATCGTCAGTGAAAGCTCTTGCGGAGCTATTGATTCGCTTGAAACTATCGACGGTGCCAAGCCTGTCTCTTCAGTAAATAGAACATGCAACGACTTGTTTTATTTTACCACAACATGCAGCGCTAATGGCCGAGCCTTTGTCATGTTGACATTGCAGCAGAGGCATTTCGAATGCGATATGATGCAATACACACAATAATACTCTATCAGTCGCACAATCACGTGCAGATCTAGGTATTACTGTAATATCGATATGAGGCTGGTTTACATATGTGCTATCGCTGGCCGTCCAAAACTGACATGCAACATTGTTAAATTCGCGATAAGCCCCGGTTGTGCTAAATAACTGAAACAAATAGGCCCGATTTTTTTTTTGAAATGGTCGGTTATTTGTCATTGTTTTTATTCACGAAGCGCATTACAAGCTGCGCGAAAGTTTTCTTACCTCCACCTTACGGTTCCTGAAACCAACAAAATTGACGTAGTTATCCGCCAAGCACTTAGGGCCGCCATCAAAGTACCGCACAGCGTCTTCGTAGCTTGGGACTTCATAAGACGGCATCCGAGCTAGTTGAGGCACACCGCAGAGGCCAATATAAACGCCTCTCGCGCTCTCTCACCGACCATAAAAACCAATCCAGTTTGAATCTTAATCCCCCACAGAATAGACCCCTAAAGAAGCTATTCTACAAGAGATACAATCGCGCCTGGTAGTAGCTCCCCTCCCGTGAAATATGTACCCAAAATTCCGCGAGGATCGTCGACGCAGTAGAGCCACCACTCATCATAAGCTCTTTACTCATCGGTCGGACATCTCAGTCGTAGCGGTTACCACCACGAACCAGGTAAAACTTGTGCCACGAGTTTTACTACTTCCCGGAGCAGGCGAAAGAGGCCGCCATTGCGCTTTTCCTTACCGCCACCCATGCCCCAAGGTCATCGTATACGACTCATAAGACCGCCATCCTAAATTTCGCTAAAGATTACATATGTGCCCCGTCCCAAAGTATCCTAAGATCGAAGCCTTTTAATTCGTTTGAATCAAATGTGAGCCTAATCTGGACGCCAGCGCGCGGGACTCTGCGGAAGCGGGTTGGCTTATTCCACAGCCCGAGGAAACACCGTCCGGGCAGGATGGGTCCAGTTCCGAGATCACGGGGCTCGTTCAGCGCGCGACCGTCTAGTCGCCTTCTATTACACTACCTCTTCTGACCGTCTCTCCCGCCGCCTTTATCCTCCTGCCACCCGACCCCTCTCCCGTGAAGAGACTGTTATGTGGCGCCAGCTACAGACACACTCCTTTCCCAGCCCTTCGTCCTCTCCCATATCTACCCATCCCTCTACAATCCCACCTACATTTTCTGTTGCGCCAGGGCAACCCTCTCCCATATATTATGAGCTTGTCCTTCTGTCCCACCCTCTTCCTTCCCCTCGGAGGAAAGGTGGGACGCTGCGCTAGGCAGGTCAGACCCGACCACCCAATTACAGGCGATCCCTCGGGCTACCAAGCGGTCGCCGAGGCCCATGAGCTCCCGGCCACCATAGGTCGGCATTTTAAGCTGTCCTCACTCAAACTCACGATCACCATTTTGTTCGCAATCAGAACTCACGCCCTCTGACAATCACGATTTATTCAAGATAAGGTCATCACCCGGACTTACTCTCACGGTTCAACACAAAACTAAAACTCGCTCGCCGTCATCATCATGGCCGTCACACTCCCAGATCATCACGGTCATCACGCTCACTGGTCATCACGAATCATCAGATTCACAGGTCATCACACTCACAGGTCCTGACGGTCCTCACACTCACAGGTCATCACCGTCCTCACGGCACTCACGCTCACAGGTCCTCACATTCACAGGTCGTCACGGTGCTCATGGCACTCACACTCACAGCTCCTCCCCGCTCACAGGTCATCACGGTACTCACACCTCACGCGTCCTGGCACGCCCCCAGCTCCTCACGGTCCCTCACACTCACACATGTCTCCACACGCCCATCACACTCACAGGCCAATTACGCTTACGGGCTGCTTTCTTTGTGCTTCCCCTTTTGTTTCTCGCAAGCCGTTGGTTTGCACTTCGCGCTTGAATGAGTCGATGCGGCGGGGGAAACCGATCCTGAAACGGTGAACTTCTCAACCGCTTATCCAATTTGAAAGAAATGTGCTATATTTATCATGTTTGGAACTTAACCCGAAGACTGGAAGTAGGAAACAGAAACCCAAAAGTAGAGGGGACAGAAACATGGCGGAAGAAGAGAACGTCTCAAACGCAGCTAAAAGATTTATTTAGTCCCACATCCTTATATAATACTCACAACCACAAGAGTACAATCAAGAGCACTCTGCACGCCACCTTTTCAGCAGGCAACAACACACCGGGACAAATAAACCAAAGATAACAAGGAAACAGGACGTCCCTCAAGCAACTACTACGAACAGGGGGCGAACCTCCACTTTCTCGGGAAAGAAAAAAAACATTTTTTCCTTTCTTTTTTTCCCGTGTGTGTCACTGACCCTCCACTCCCCGCGAACGAACAAGAATCTAGATCTTGAGTCAGCAAAGACCAACGATCTCCGCGAAGAAAGTGAACTGGGAAGCGGGAGATCGTTGGTCTTTGTACTCAAGACATGGGTCTTGCTGGTTCGCGGGTGTAGTCTCAGCAAGACCCAGATCTTGAGTACAAAGGCCAACGATCTCCGCGAACACGAAGGAACTGGGAAGTGGAGATGGTGGAATCTTTGTACTCAAGATGGGCTGTTGGTTCATCGGAGTGTAGTCTCGGAGAACACACAAAGAAGAAGAAGGAAAGGAAGCGCTTTCTTTCCGTAAGCAATGGAGAGCCTGTTTAGTAAGTAGTTTCTTGAGGGGGCGTACACATTGCCTTGTTACCTTCGGTTTTTTTGTGTCCTGGTGTGTTGTGCCTTTGAAAGGGGCATGTCGAGTGTATGTGTGACCTTGTGGTTGTGAGTATATAAGGATGTGGGATTAAATAAATATTTTAACTGCGTTTGAGACGTTCTCTTCTTCACTTGTTTCTGTCCCTTCTACCTTTAAGTTTCTGTTTCTACCCCAGTCTCGGGTTAAGTTCGAACATGGTAAATATCCACCAGCTCGCCAGTACTTTAACCGTTTTTTCACTATATTTATGTTTATGCTGCGCACATTTCTACGACATTTTGTTAATCTGGTTTAATTACGAAAGAAACTAAATGCAAGCTGACGGAAGTGGGTGTGTTCAGCTTTCGCCTGCTGTCAAGGGCGGCGGTAAAACACAACGCAATTTCAGACAGGTTGCACAGTTAACGTCGCAGTGCAGGAAATATCGGCATGGAACTGGCAAGCCAATGCCGATTCTTAGCATTCCTTTCCAGATTCGTTAGTGGCCGGCCAGTGATACCAGCGGACAAAGAGATAGAGTATATTTATAACGGGGTTGCACATTTACCATACACACCGATTTTCTAAAGGCTTTTTGGCGGGGGACTTTTTGAGAGCTCTTGGTTATGTTGCGTTACTTATCAATTATTAAGGCAACGAACGTTCAGGTTCTAAGCTGCATAACTGCTCGCTGTGCTGTATTGTAGAACGCGGTATAAAATGTCAAAAATAACAATAGAAGAGGAAAATCAACCAGGAAACGAGCCAAGTAAACACGTTTTCAAAATAGCCCCTTGCTTTATCCTCTTCCCTACACTATATTCATCATCATAAATTCAAAATAGATTTTTGTGTGCGAGAAGTTAGGTTTATGAAAAGACCATCATCCAAATATTTCGTCTTTCATTGTGGTGATGTCCCATTTAGTACTTGCATGACGCTCACTCAATCTAAAGTGTAATATTTTGCACATGTTTTTTGTTGCTTGCGTGAACATTTTCAGGATTCATCATGCGCATCAGTCTGCGTGTAGCACGTCGGAAGCAAGCTGTAGTGCCTCCATATTAAATATGTTTTCGTCACATTTTAGTATTGGCGGTTGAACATCTCGAACAATATGAAAATACATTCATATCACCCACACCCTTCAAAAGTCGTTCAAGGGGCAGAGCCCTTGCGAGTACTGCGTCCACAGAGTTACAAGCCGCTGCTGCATCTCTTTGTAGGTTCTTTTTTTCCTCTTCTATGGTGGATGTCCGGCCATTTCTTGTGTCATAACCGTAGTGACAGAGGCTTGTTGAGAGTGCAGAGCGTCGATCACCCTCCAAATTTTGGGGTGGCAGTGCCCCCCATGCTTGAAATCTTCTTGTTCCAGGCTTCCGCGAGGTTGTTCGTCCTCTGGTCGCCGGTCCTCGTTGCAACGTGCATGTTCCGAATCCTCGGAGGAAATTTAGGTGCATATCTTCAAAGTCTCAGCGTTCCATTCGTTGTGAGAACTCTGCGAAAGGTTCCGGAATGACATAGGTACTGTCGATGTAATCAAGCAACTTTCCCGCTTCCGGAGGAGCTGTATTCCGCAAAAACTCAATGCCACATGCGATGTGGTCCAAAGGGAGGAATGGAAGTCCATTCATCATGCCGACAAACAGGCGAAAGACGTCGCTCTGCTAATAAAGGGACAATAGATACAGCTCTCGAATTTTCTGTCATGTGCTTTGGCGAAAATGAAAATAGCATCCCCTTGTTGTCACGTCTTCTCCGAACACAGCAGGTGCAGAGTTAATAGCAGCAGCCCTGAAATCGGTGATGACAAGTCCTGGATTTGGTAATGTTCCTGTGGTGGCTTCCGCAGCGGCAAGCATGGCGTTCAGTTGTTTCTCGTATGAGTTTTGGGTTTGGGTCTCCATACAAGCGTAGACCACTGGCAATGCGGTCTCTCCCAAATGAGCGTGTAGAACGTAGAGCTGCAGGACCAACTCTCGGAGCCAAAGCGAATTTGCCATCCATAAGCAAATATCGCTTTGACAGGGCAACCGTAAGCGCTCTGCTGTGGCAAAATCGACGATTCTCGGGCGAGCTTGGGGTCCATTATCGTAGATGAAGAATGGCTCAGGTGATGATCACGCGGTTGTCTTTACACACCATCGATGACTAGGTCGTTGAGACTCGCTGGTGCTGCCGGATAGACATAAGTCCTGCTGCGTCGGATGTCTCTTTTCAGGATTTCTTCGGATGAAACTCGAGCTTTTGCCGACTTATGAAGTTTTTGCAATGCTTGGGCACAAATTGAACTTGAAGGCCCGTTTGTATCTTTTGCAGTTTTTTCAAGACTGCCCGAAACTTCGCTATCTCCGTCAGCGCTGGATCTGGATGGTGCGTATGAGGAACAAAGAGTCGTAGCTCTTAATTACTTCCGTCTATGATGACAGCTCGTTTGCAGCCTCTTGCTCGATCAACGCAGCGCCCCCGAATACCGGAAAGGACAGCCTTGTATTTCGTGTACTGAAATTCCTCTAAATGCAGCTTCACGTCCCTCTTATTGGTCCTGCCGAGCTCAGCACCTAGGAAAAGAAAACAACAAAGAAGATATTTAAAGCGTAATTAAAAATCCGATTCATAACCACCTCTCCATTGTCAAAATTATTAGGGCGGACAGGACGACCTTGAAAACCAGGAATAATAAAACACAAAATGCACTCTGAAAGCAACGAAGACGTTGTTTGAAACAATCTTAATGAAGATCCACTGTATTCTTTTGCCTATCAAGTTTAAAAGTATTTACGATCACCGATGTGGTGGAAAGCCCGACTATTTTCCAGCCCTCGCTGCAAGCTTGAACGCTTGCAGCACTTCCTCGAAGAAAAGGAGTCAAGCAGAGTCGTGATGAATGAAAATAAGCAGCGTGAGCATAAGGCGAAGTCCTCAATGAGCGAGGTTTATTTCGTTAAGCATACCAGGTTCCCGACCGGGGAAACATTTTTGATTAATGTGGCCGAGAACAACACGTAGATGGATAAAATCAATAAAACACGTCCCTTTTTGCTTCAGATTTTAGTCATAAATTTGGCGCATGGTATTGAAATAGTTACGGTTTGCCGAATGAAAAAGAAATGGAGCTATTTTGTATGTGAGAATGCGTAAAAGAGGAATAAAAAATGCCCGTGCTCACCTTACTTGCCTCGAAGTTAATTGCGTGGCTACGAAGCAGCAATCTTCACAACGTCTCGCAGTTTACCTAGGGACAAAGCTATAGAGCTTGCGCGTCGCTCCTTTTATTTTGGGGGCCACGCACCTTTTTAGCGCTAGCAAAAACATAAGTTCCGTGATGGACCAATCGTGTGACAGATTTTGCCACGCCCGACGATCACATTTGCCAATACCAGTCAAGGTCACTTTTGGGCCACTGTTTTGAAGAGAAAACAAAAACCTGACAAATAAGGCCCATACTATGGAGATAATGGGACATCGCGCTGCCCCCTCGCACTTTTACCGACTTTTTTCTGATGAAGGTCACTTTAACGCCAACTGCTTTGATAGGAAAAAAAAAGCCCCAAAAATTAGGGCCCATAAGAGAGATACAGAGACACCATGCTTTCGCATCGCACTTGCACCATCTTTTTTCACCTTGTTTATTATTCGACTATGCCAACGATGTGTCTGTGTATCTCTCGGGCTTATTCCGCGTTTTTTTCGTGCCATTTTGCTCTTGATTTATCGCACATTGCCCGAACCACTCAACCAAAATTTAGGTAAAATAGAAAAAAAAACGGTTAGCATTGTGTTTGACAATTATTTCCCATAATATTTTTTTTTAAGTCTTCAATATCCATCAAGAGTAGAGAATATAAAAACCAGCAAACAGCAAATAAATATTGCCACGCTGGGACCATTTTGTACGGGTTGGCAGTTGGGACCACTCTGTCCCGCACCATTTCGTCCGGCACCATTTTGATCGGATCCCGTGTTATATACCGCGTGTTTAAACGAAAGCTTTAACAAATTGCCAACGATACGATCGGCAAAAAAAAATCTGTTTAAGAAAGCCAAATTATATTCTCGGAAGACGCAAGGAATTAGAAAATACATTAACAGTCACTATCGAACTAAAATTTGCTAATTAATCTTATTACGAGCAAAATTTAGGTCCATGTTGCAATTGAAATGTTTAAAGGCTACCAACATGAATAGCCAAAGGCATTAACGCAAAGTAAAATGGAGCAAACGGCTTGGAGGTATCAGCCGCCAAACTTTTGCTAGGTAATAGGTTAGGTTCGAGAACGACTTCTAGTAAAAGTCGTTCTCGAACGTGAATCATCCAGGCTCCCTCTTCGTCCGTATCGCTTCGTTCAATACCCAGCCGAAGCTGCAGGTCTGCGAAAGCCCTCGTAATGCCGTAAGGAATTCGTCGATCGTTTGACGGGTAATTTCTGTACGCTGGCGAAACTTCCGGCGTTCTCTGATAACGTTGTACGTCGCTGCGCAGCGCCTCCAAAGTCGCAAGAGCGTCTTAGTACACGGCCGTTGCATGAGTATCCCTTGACGTGGACGCAGTTGCCATAGGGACTGTAGTAGTGGAAGCGGCAGAAACGTAAGGAAACGTGAAAAAGACTCGCTGTCCATCAGTTCCAAAGGAATGTCGCAGCAGCGGTTTCTTTCGCTTCGGCATAAGGGAAGACTTTTCGACGCAGTCAATGTAGTTCTCGAACATTCGGCGCCATTGGTCCCACGGAACCGAAAATCTTCCAGGCCGTTCATGAAACGAAGGAAGCGGCGGCAGCGTTGCGTGACTTTTTCTAGCTCCACATAGTATGCGCTGCAACCCCTTCATGTTAATGCGCGTGTTTGTATTTACGGCTGTTTTCTCTTCTATTGTCTGTTCAACTGAGCCATCAGTTGTAGTCGTAGTTGCCTATGAGTTTTAGTTGGCCGATTTGTAACCTTTTGCCCAAATATCTGTGCTGCGGATTCGCATCAAACCGCATCATATCGAGGGCCTGCATTATTATGTACCTCTACTGAACGCACCCCTAAGCGGCGTTCAGAGCAGATAAAAGATTTGGCCTAAAAACACTGGAAAAACAATTTTTTTCTTCTTTTTTTACATATTTAGTTTTTTTTTTAATTCTTTATTTAGCTTATATTCAGATTTTGTTTAAATCATTCATGGTAACAAACGTTAACACTTTTTTTCTCGATTTAGGTTTCAAAACGTGCGATCGTGACGGATAAGAAGAACATTCATTTCTCCTTCCACTTGTGCTAAACAATCGAAGCCATACGATTTGGTGGTGGACACACATTTGTAGATATTCCGAATTGTTCTGAGATATATAAAGTATGAAAGATTCATGCTTTACGAAAAAACGGCGAGTTTGCAGGCCAGCTTGTGGATGTTGATTATGTGGAAAATAACCCGAGACTATGGTGAAAGGTGGGAAACTTCGTGGAAGAAGAAGTGCACGGGGAGAACGACGTCTCAATGTTTCACGAAGTTTCCCATCTTATACTCTTGTAATATTTACCATTTTCAAGAATCTTGATGTTGGGGCCTTTCCCACACGAATTACCGGTAACAAAACTTATACCTTTTCAGAAGACGCCAAGATCGCCTCTATCGAAGCAACGCGTAAACACGTTGTTGTCCATCTAGTATGTACGTTGGAAAAGAGACACCGGCAATCGAACCACAAACTCCTGCGTCTGCAATTCTCATGCAGGATATTGCTGCGCCTAACAAATTCACTTAGGTTGTATATCAGTAAGTTACCGTAAGTCTACTAAATTATAAAGTGCGAAAAAATATTTTTTTGCCTAAATAGTGAATATTATGTTTAGAGAAAACTAGAATAAACTTAAAAATTTGAGTGTCTGTGCAACGAAATGTCCGTGCACCAAAAAATCCGTGCACCAAAGCGCCCTACACTGAAAAGCCCAAGACCCGTCTGACTGTCCTCTTTCACGGTTTGTTGTACTTTTGGTTGTTTAAAGATTTTCTCATCCGTTCTAAGGTATTTTAACAAAATGTCAAACTTACGCCAGCTCGCCTGCGCTTAAGCGTGTCTTCCTAAAAAAATTAACTCGAAGTAATCTTAGATCATACAATAACCCTACCCAAAAATCCAGTTCCAATTTTCGCTATCTGGATTGTGCAACTGGAAGTCTCGCTTCCTTCTATCAGGATTTTCGTTTTTCTTAAAGGGTTACGTTTTCTGCAGTCTAGATTTCAGTTTTCCAAAAACAATTCCAGTGAAGGTACTGCCACAATAGCGGCAAAACACAACGGAACACAGCGCGCGACGTGCCGCCTTCGCGCTTGAAAGGGCCACACCAACTAGCGGTTTACCGCCTCGGCATTCACGTGGCAGCACACAACATTTCGCGTTCTTTTGATGGCAACGGGCGCCTGCGAGATTCTCCGTGCTTTTCGCCAAGGCCTTTGACTCCGGCGGCTAAGCTCCTCCTCTCCACTGACGACTGACCCAGACGACGCCTTCCTACGATCGCAAACGTTAATATTCTTAGATGGATAATGAAAGGTTGCTTTTATTGTATAACCGAGTGGGTTGATGACCAGGTTCCAACTGATTCGGCCAGCATGCGCCGCGTGTGTCGATGGCGATCACGGTGGTTGTGAATGAAGACAATGACGAAGTATGAACGTCAATCTTCTTAACATTTCCCCTCTATATGAAGGACGGCACATTGGCGTCATAGGGGTATCACAGAGCTGCGATTGGTGGGTAGTACTTTTTGAGTCTGCCGACGTGAACGGTGTCACGGTAACAATGGCGGTGGTCCACGGGAACCTCAAGAGCTTCTATGACGTAGTTCACTGGGGATGTTTGGGATATCACCCGATAAGGTCCGTCATATTTATACAGGAGCTTTTCAGAGAGGCCTACTTGGCGTTGTGGGATCCAGAGCCACACTAAGTCTCCGGGATTAAATCTGTTTCGCTGATGACGAGAATTATATCGGCGCTTTTGTTCAGCCAGGGAGTTGATGGTTCGCAGACGCGCGATTTGCCGGAACTCTTCTGCATAGGAAGCCATTTCTGAAAGTGTCTGATTTTCAGTTGCGTCTGAACGCTATGGCAAGATTGTGTCCAGTGTAACAGAGGCTTCCCTGCCGAACAAGAGGAAAAATGGTGAAAAGTTGGTGGTGGCTTGGATGCTAGTATTGTAGGCGAAAGTTATGAATGGCAGAACCTTGTCCCAATTGGTTTGGTTGGCGTCGGTAAACATGGTGAGCATGTCAAGAAGGGTTCTATTTAGTCTTTCAGTTAACTCGTTTGTCTGTGGATGATGTGCAGTGGTTGTAGAATGAATGGTATTGCAAGCTGCGAGAAGTTCTTGAACTAGAGCGGAAAGAAATACCCGACCGCGGTCGCTGAGCAGTGTGTGTGGTGCGCCATGGCGGAGCAGTATATTGGTTAGAAAGAAGGTTGCCACATCTTCTGCGGTCGCAGTTGGGAGGGCGGATGTCTCAGCATATCGGGTGAGATGGTCGATTGCAACTACATCCCAGCGATTTCCAGAAGATGAAGTGTGCAAAGGTCCGATCAGGTCAATTCCAACTCGTTCGAAGGGTCGCGAGGGACAAGGTAAGGGCTGTAATAGTCCAGATGGCGCTTGCGTGGGACGCTTTCGTCTTTGGCACTCAGCGCATGCTTGCACGTAGCGCTGCACGCTGCGATAGAGTCCGGGCCAGAAGTATCGCTGGGAGATTCGAGTTTAGGTTTTTCCGGAGCCGGCATGGCCACATGTTGCGTCTGAATGCATGGAATTCAGTACTTCGCCGCGAAGGTGTTGGGGGATGTAAATTACCCAACGTTGGCCATGAGGCCAACGTTGGTATACAAGACTGTCCCGTAGACAAAAATGACGAACTTTGTTTGAAAACGCGCGATCCGTAGATATTTGAGATCCGTTCAGGTGATTGATAATTTGAGTGATACGGGGATCTGACGCTTGATCGCGGGCCATCTTTGTTAGGCTTAAAGATTGAAGACAAAGAGGATCCTCGTCAAATAAGGTGTTTGGTGGCTCTTCGGGAAGAGGGCAACGGGATAGCCGTCCGCGTCACCATGCTTCTTGCCGGACTTGTAGCGAACTGTGCAGTCGAACTCTTGGAGACGTAGCGTCCACCGCCCAAGACGGCCAGATGGGTCTTTCAGTGACGCTAGCCAACAAAGAGCATGGTGATCGGTGGTGAAAACGACAACATGGCGGCCGTACAAGTATGGTCTAAATTTCCCGATGGCCCACACGATGGCAAGACCTTATTTTTCTGTTGTGGAGTAGTTTCGTTCTGCTTTTCTGAGCGCACGGCTGGCGTATGCAACGACGTAGCTGGTGTATCCTTCTTTCTTTTGAGTGAGAACAGCTCCCAAACCGAATCCACTAGCGTCGGTGTGGAGCTCTATGGGTGCGGAACTATCGAAGTGGCGTAGTATGGGGTCAGAAATGCTTTAGTTTGTCGAAAAATTGCTCGCACTCTGACGAACTGCTAAAGGTAGTGTTCTTGTTAAGGAGGCAGTAAAGGGGTTCGGCGAGGCAGGCAAATCCGCGAACAAACCTCCGAAAATATGAACAAAGTCCTAGAAAGCTACGAACGTCTTTAACACTTTGTGGATGTGGGAAATGTGAGACTGCTCGGATTTTATCCGGATCTGGTTGGATTCCTTCCTTGGAGACGATATGACCAAGAACTCGAATGGATCTGCTCGCAAAGCGGCATTTCTTTGTGTTTAGTTGTAATCCCGCGTTAGACAGAGCTGAAAGAATGTTATCTAGACGGCGAAGGTGTTCTTCAAACGTTTGAGAAAATACTACGACATCGTCTAGATAGCACAAACAAACTTTCCATTTTAGTCCACGAAGTACATTATCCATCATGCGCTCGAAGGTAGCGGGAGCATTGCATAATCCGAAAGGCATGACATTATATTCAAACAATCCGTCTGGCGTAGAAAGTGCTGTTTTATCTTTGGAAGATTCGGCCATGGGAACCTGCCAGTACCCGGATCGAAGGTCGATGGAGGAAAAGTAGTTCGAGCCCTGAAGACAGTCCAATGCATCGTCGATACGCGGCATTGGATAGACATCTTTCTTTGTTATTTTGTTTAGGCGACGAAAATCTATACAGAAACGGACTGTGCCATCTTTATTTTTACTAACACCACTGGCGAAGCCCATGGGCTACAAGAGGGACGTATAACATCTTTCTCAAGCATTTCATTTACCTGTTCATCAATTAAATTTCGTTCAGCTAAAGACACCCTGTAAGGTCGTTGCCGTAGAGGGAGAGAGTCACCAACATTTATGTTGTGCTCTGTAGATGTCACGCGACCAAGTGAAGGGGAATTAACATCAAAACACTGTGCGTAGTGTTGGAGTACAGCCAACAGGCTTTCTTTCTTTGATACCTCGAGGTTAGCATCGAGCGAGTCAGCGAGGAGAGGGTGAAGAGACTGACCAGGTGATCGGCACGTGATTTGAGTGGGGTTAGGGCTCGGCGTATCGAGGAACATAAGCTCACATTCGTCATATACTGAGGCTATTCCTACGGTGGAGCCTTGAGGGAGAAACAAAGAGGTAGAAGATGGGTTAGTCCCAACAAGAGAAGCAAACCCGTTTACGAACGTCGTTACACAATGCGGTACCACGATACCACTTTTGAGAAAGTTTGCTTGCGACGGACTAATGAGGGCAGTACAATTAACACAGTCGGGAGATGTGACACCCATTATGACGGAGGAGCATGGGGGGATTACGCTATCCTCAGAAAGGGAGAGTTTTGCATCTGGAGGGGGCTCACAAACATCGGATGGACCTACTTCAGATAGCTCAACCTCGCCATACGAGCAATCTATACACGCATCAGCAAGGGTCAAAAATCCCATCCAAGTATAATTTCGTGTGAACAGGCAGGAAGCACGACGAGTTCAACCACATGAATTATCTGATCTATACAAATACGCGCAGTACATTGTGCCGTCGGAATTAAATTCTGCTTACCAGCTGTAAGAAGCGTATATCCCGAAAATGGTGTTGTCACTTTCCGAAGCCGTCGACAGAGATCAGACCGTACTACTGAAACTGCAGCTCCTGTGTCTACGAACGCCTTGACCGATACACCTTCCACATTAACATCAATCAGATTTCGCGGGTTATGAGGGCTTCCGAGATGTGATGTAGCTGCAACTCTTGCCTCATGAGTTGCAGTTAGCAGTTTCCCCCATGCGTGGGATTGCTGCCGCGAGAGATCATGGGAGGTGGAGATCGACGGCGCGGTGATGGGGAGCGGCTTGTCATCCTGGGACGATCGCTTCTTTCGGGTCGAGGGGCGGACATCTCGTAGTTGTCGCGACGTTCGGGTTCCATCGAAGGGTATCGGCCGTTGTAGGGTTCTTCATATCTTGTTGAGTTCGCGTGCAAAGGACGGTATCCTGGAGAATGGCGGCGGCAATATCGGGCGATATGTCCAGCAATGCCACAGTTGAAGCAAATCGGACGACCGTCCTGAGCCCATCTAGTACCCTGGCTGGGCGCTGACTGGAGGCTGAAGTGAAGCACGCGGAGAGGGAACGTGCGGGGACAGCAGTACTGGTCGCGCAACAACTTTGGCGTATGTGGGTGTTATCGGAGGGGAGGGGGACGTGGTACAGGCCCCAAGGCGGCGACGACTTCTTCTTGGATCAGACTGCGGATGCCCGGTGGCGCGACCGGAGGGGATGGTACGTGGGATACACGGGCGGATGTGCTCGTGCCCAGAATTCGCGTGACTTCTTCGCGAACGGCCTCGCGGATAAAACTGCGAAGGCTTTCGCGGGAAAACAGCGGATCATCTGGTGCTTGAGCAAGGCTCGCGATTGTGTGAACTGCGGTAGTTGAGCGCGGGACAGTCAGGCGTTGTTGGCGAATTTCTTGATAATTCTGACATGCCTCTACAAGCTTGCTCACCGTGAGGTCGGTTTGGGTGGCAAGGAGTTGGAATGCATCCTCAGCAATTCCCTTCAAGATATGGTTTACTTTTTGTTTTTCGGTCATGTCCGGGTTGGATCGTCGGCAGAGCTGGAGAACTTCTTCGATGTATGCCGTGAAGGCTTCTTCTGGTTGCTGGACCCGGATGTTGTGTTTTCTTTCGGCGGTGAGCTTTCGAACGGCGGGTCTTCCAAATACCTCTTTGATTTTTGCCGTAAACTCCTCCCAGGTGGTGAGCGCGGCCTCGTGGTTCTTGAACCAGAGGTTAGCAACGTCCGAAAGGTAGAAGACAGCGTTGCTTAACTTGGTAGCTGGATCCCATTTGTTGTGTCGACTGGCTCGGTCGTAGGAGTCTAACCAATCCTCTACGTCATCGTCGCCCGCACCAGAGAACCATTTCGTGTCGCGTTGCCGGAGTGCTCCAGCGTACACGACGGTTGCGGGGGTGTCGGGTGGTTGGTCGGAGGTGGAATTGCCGACGGAGGTCGTTGAACCGGTCGGCATGCTAGTTGTTAGGACGCGGTTGCGGAGTTCCAGGGTGGTATCTGGTTACCGGAGCCGAAGATGCTTGAGGTCGTCGAAAGCCTGCACCTCCACCACTTAGATGGATAATGGAAGGTTGCTTTTAATGTATAACCGAGTGGGTTGAGGACCAGGTTCCAACTGATTCGGCCAGCATGCGCCGCGTGTGTCGATGACGATCACGGTGGTTGTGAATGAAGACGATGACGAAGTATGAACGTCAATCTTCTTAACAATATTAACGTCTGCTTGCTATAGTCGGATGCAACCTAAGAACAATCTTTTAGCTCCACCCACAAGCGCTTTGCGCCCATCTGAAGTGCCTCCGCCGTCGAGAAAGTAGTTCGCTAGCAATGTTGCTTTTTCTTCCTCCAGTAAACGTGTCTTAAACTACTACAATATTTATTTAATTCATTCAGGACGTTTAAATAAGTTAGAATACGTTTTTGTCAACGAAATAGCTGTTTAGTAAAGAAAGAAAGTCATGTCCAATGTACCGTCTTCCCAATTCATTTTCTGTCCAAGATACTGTCACAACGTACCGTCTTCCAGCGCCTTCGATTGAGGGAAAGCGGCGAAAACGAAACCAACCTTTCTCTCGCCAAAACTATAAATAACAAAGCACTTATAGTTTCTGCAAATAATAAATATTTTGTGATTTACTTAATTTTGTGGGCTTTGCGCACGAACTCTGTGCCTTTATTTTATTGGATGAATAGAAAACAACAATAATTATACTTTTCGGGTTTTGACAAATCGGCACCCTCCCAAGTCATCAACACCACCACCGCGCCCCGCTCTCTTTGTCTTACGTCATGGATCCCACTGAGGTGACATCGGAAAGCGATTCCTGATTCTTCTTGGACGAAACAGCCTGGTGCAGCCTTACCGGCGACACCAAAACGTTCTTCAGAGCACAAGCGAGGTCGAGCTTCTCACCTCAGCAGTGCTAAGCCTCGCGCCCGCTTCGAAATTTTCGTTGGCGATAGCGTCGCTGGATTCTCACGTTGTCGCGCAAAAACTGCTGCAAACGCAAGCCGATACCATTAAGATTTCGTGGCGTAACCTCGGGCACGTAAAACACGGTGCAAAAAAGCAGAATAATTGTCACAAGAAACTAGCGTCGCGTTGCTAAGGCCACAGCCATGTTGAGCTTTTTTTTCAAAATTATCGCGATTGGTCCACGGAATTGTGACGTCATGAAAACGATTGGCTGGCGTTTCTCGGCGTAGGAATACATTTTCCTCTGAGAGGCATTTCCGGTTTTTTCTTAGCTTGCAACCGACTATAGTATTGCGACGTCGCCACCCGGAGAAGGGTCGAAGACGATGATTTTGGGTACGCCCGGCCTGACGGAGGGGGCGGGAAGGGGGTCACTTAAAATGAGCCTGGTCGTAAAAGAAAGGAAAAAGAAGCACAGTCTTAAGAAACTTCTCTATCACGCGAATTTTCCGAGGAGGCCCATTGCGGCCGGCGGCTTAAAACAATGCTTGGTCACAGGAAAAAACCTGGACATTGCATAGTACGTCACTGAATGCGAAGCCTCTGATTCGTCTCCCTTCCTCGCGGTGCGGGGATCACGCAAAAAGAATAGCGTCCTTTCCAGTTCCTTTTGCGAGAGAAAAGTCCTTCCGCGGAGGAGGTTTTGCGGCAAGGTGGCACGCGGCGCGCGGCATTCCGCTGCGTTTTTCCGCTAGTTCGGCCTAACCTTTAGAGTTCCATCTTTATAATCCAGATAGTGACAAGTTATACTTGCTTTTTCTGTAAAGAAGGCTTCTTATCATTATATGAGTATCTGGGTTAACAGTCGCAGAGCACATATTTCAAGTTATTTAGCCCCTTCAAAACTCGACGTGCCTGGGTACCAATGCTACATCCAGCGACGTCGCGTCGCTCGATGTAGCATCGGTGCCCAGGCACATCGAGTGGTGGAACCCGTGGAAAAATTACCGATGGCCGATACGGTGACGAGCATAACTACGGCGACTAACGCTCGCAGGGTCCGACGCAACGAGGATCGACCCGACGGCAACCAACACAACGACGACCGACACAAAAATAGAGCTTCAGTCAATCGTTCCGATGACTCCGACAACTGTACCCGATACTCCGACACCGCATTTCGGCATTCGTGGTATCGTATCCGAGTATTGATAACCGAAAGTATCGGATATATGGGGACGATCTACTAATAGTTTTTCTAATGACAACTACAGTCCTAAATTTGACCGGTCTGGCAGTGGCCGACTCGACCGCCGGTGATCCGACCGTCATGAATGCACAACACCTGAGAAAACCGACGAATGATCATGAATGTCACATAGCAAAACACAGCTCTTTGCCGAAAGGGGCGAAGGAATTGCAAAACAAGAAAATGCGTGATTCCACTCCCACCTGTAGGCTACACTAAAAGTACGCTTACAACTTATGTTCTTGAAAAGGGGCCGTTTGATAGACCCGCGAAAATCATAATGAAGGCGGAGAGAATACAAAGAAAGGAGAAAGGAGACTGAAGTGGTACCACCAGCTATATTCATCTGTTTTACTGACCGAACAAAGCCGTAAGTTAAGGGACACATGAGTCATCAAAACGGCTCCGCGCCATTTTGATAGTGCAACCAGCCTCTGCTACGTTGCGCGAGGACTGCGTAGCATGGTTTGGTTGCACTATTTCTCCACGGGGCGCCGTGCCGTCGGTTGCGAGATAGGCTCCGATTGATAACCGAAACTTGAAAACCCGTGGAATTTGTGCAGTTTTTCAGAAAACCGCGAAAATGCTGCGCGTGCCGTCTATAGTTCCGTAATTTGTTGATTTAGTGTTTTTCGATGATGCTAAATAATTTTTTAAGTGAAACCATGCTCTTAAAACAATATTAAGAAAGTTTGTTACGCAAAAATTAAAAATCTAATTATCCCGGAATTTAATATTTTTCCTAAAAAGGTCCCTCGCCCAAGACCAAAACGACACAATACTTTTTTGTTGCGATACGTAGTTCTCGCAATATCGAATTTTCCGCTTTTCGTGAAACACCCTGTATATATATGTGTGTATATATATATAGATATAAATATATATATATATATATATATATATATATATATATATATATATATATATATATATATATATATATATATATATTGTAAGAAAGACAAAGTAGAGATAAAAAGCATCGGCTTTACTGGCCAAGCCCTTGAGCAATTCTGCCCCGCGAGCTCTAGCATGAGCAACGCACCGCCCGTGCAGGTGGTGCGCTGTAGTGTATGATAATGATAGTGTGGATGTTGATGGTGATGACGTTGCGCTGTTACAATATCCTCCCCCAGAGGAAGATGGAGGCCTCCTGGCCGACCTTTAGGTAGGGGATGAAGTTGCGCCATGGTCGGAGCGCTGAACGAAGGGATTCATGCAGGATACATGAACGTTTTGTAGAGGCCGGCAGCGCCGATTGGTTGACGGCTTTAGTGGGGTCACGAAGTAATTGACTGGGGATGTTTGATGAAGGACAGTATATGGTCGAAGATATTTGTGGAGAAGTTTCTCGGAGAGTCCTGGCGTGTGCACGGGTGTCCAAACCAAGACGAGGTCACCTGGATGGTATATTACGGAAGTGCGACCTTCGTCGTAACGCTGCTTTTGTTGTTGTCGGTTGTCATTGGCGCGAAGGCGAGCAAGTTGACGGCATTCTTCGGCTCGGCTAACTGTTTGGGCAACGAAAGAGTTTTCAAAGTCCCTGTCAGTGTACGGAAAAAGGCTATCTTTTGTGCAGGACACTTCCCGATCGTAAACGAGAAAGAACGGAGAGAATCCCGTGGTCAATTGGATAGAAGTGTTGTAGGCGAAGCTGAGGAAGGGAAGAATGAAGTGCCAATTCTTATGGTCGTTGGAGACATACATGCTGAGCATTTGCGATAGGATTCAATTGAAGCGTTCGGTGAGACCATTTGTTTGCGGGTGGTATGTGGATGTGAATTTTTCAATAACCCTTGAAGCAGAAAGAACCTCTTTTACGAGAGCGGACAGAAACGCGGTGCCACGGTCATGAGAAGAAATCGTGGCGCACAATGGCGTAAAACTATGTTGGTTAGAACAAAACTGTGCAATTTTTTGTGCAGTACCTGAAATGAGAGGAGCCATCTCGACAGACCTCGTAAGGTTGTCTATGGCTACCACGATCCACCGGTGGCCAGCCGAACTATTCGGTAGTGGTCCGTAAAGGTCGATACCGACTCGGTCGAAAGGCCTCTCGGGACAAGGTAGGGGCATCAACTGTCCATCTGACGCGTGTCGCGAAGGTTTGCGGTGTTGGCAAGGAACGCAAAATTACACATACTTCTCGGTCGTCCGATGCATACCTGGCCAGAAGCAACGGGACCGGAGGCGGGCGTAGGTCTTGTAAGTGCCCAGGTGACCCGCTGTGGGATGGTCATGGAAAGTTGCGAGGACGGTATCTCGTAACTGTTTCGGGATTACAAGTAGGTACCGCGCGCCGTCAGGGAGGTAACTGCGTTTGTAGAGGAGACCATTGAGGAGGACGAAGTTGCGTATTTTTCGGTGGAACTTGGTGTCTTGAACTGGGCCAGTGAAGGAACGAAATATCCAAGCACTCCAAGGATCCTCTGTTTGGGCAGAGATGAGACTTGTTGGTGTCAGGGAACTTACGCTAGGCAAATCGTCGTTGATGTCGTTGGTGAGCGAGCTCAGTGGAAGAGGGCAACGAGACAGTCCGTCGGCATCCAAGTGTTTTTCTCCGCTTTTGTGAATGATAGTGAACTGATATTCTTGTAGGCGGAGGATCCATCTTGCTAGACGTCCAGATACGTTTTTCATTGAGGATAGCAAACATTGGGCATGATGGTCCGTGACAATCGTGAACGGACGACCATAAAAAAGGGTCTGAATCGTCCGATGGCCATACTATTGCCAATCACTCTTGTTCCGTCACTTTGTATTTTTTTTCGGGTCTGGTTAGGGTGCGACTCGCGTAAGCGATGACGTGAGAGTCACGGTTGTAGCGATGTTTTTGCTGGAGTACAGCACCCAACCCGGTTCCACTGGCATCCGTGTGAAGTTCAGTTGCTGCTTTATCGTCGAAGTGACTCAGTACCGGATCAGAAGTCAACGCGTTTCGACGGGCGTTGAAGGACAATTGGCAATTTGTAGTTCATTTATATGGGACACGGGTGGAAAGAAGATTACGTAATGAAGAAGCAATATGTGCAAAGCCACGGATAAAACGACGAAAATAAGAACATGGACCCAAAAAGCTTTTCAGCTGCTTTGTGTTTGCAGGCTGGGGAACGAAGGGACTGCTCTAATTTTTTCAGGATCGGCTCTTATGCCTTCGTGGGAAATAAGATGTCCCGGTACTTTGATTTGAGTCGCTGCAAAATTGCATTTCTTTGCATTGAGTTGTAAGCCCGCATCAGTGATACAAGATAAAACTTCTGACAACCCGACGAGTTGTTGTTCAAATGTGGACGAAAAAATAATAACATCATCAAGATAACAAAGACATGTACGCCATTTTAAGCCACGTAAGATGGAGTCGATTGTTCTTTCAAAGGTCCCCGGCCCTTTTACAGAGGCCAAATGGCATGAAGTTAAACTCAAATAGACCATCGGGTCTCACGAAGGGTGTTTTTTGTTTGTATGATTCAGACATCGGGATCTGCTAGTATCCGGATCTTAGGTCCAACAAAGAATAATATTTTGCTCCCAGGAGAGTGTCTAGGGCGTCGACAATACGAGGCATTGGATAGCTGTCCTTTCGAGTTACGTTGTTTAGTTTCCGGTAATATACACAGAAACGAACCGACCCATCTTTCTTTCTAACCAAAACAACAGGCGAAAACCAGGAACTCTTAGATGGACGTATGAAATTTCGTTTCAGCATTTCTGTTACCTCAGTTTCTATCTTGCGGTAGATTCCGTATGGGGGAAGCGTCGCCGGTATCTATCGTATGGTAAATAGAGTGAGCCCTGCCAAGAACGTCCGTCTGTGAGTCGAATGCGTGTCGGAATGATTCGATAAGAGAAAGGACACGTGCATTTTGATCGTAAGAAAGAGCAGGATTGATAGTAGAGTCTAAGTCAGTAGTGCTGCAGCTAGCTCGTTGTTCAGCAGGTTGGTCAAGGACAGAAACTTTCAACAGGTTGAAACGGGTGTAGGACCGTTCGTCGAATGACAATTCGTCGCACGACAACTGGTAGCAGGGCTATTCGTCAGATAGGGCAATTCGTCATTGGGCGGTTCGTCACTATGACAATTCGTGAAACATTTCTTTCTGATCATTCTTATGGGTTTGGCTGCTTATTGAGCATAGTTTTTTTTAGGTGAGTGGAATTACTAGTGACCCTCTTCCTTTATTTACTTATTTTTTCCCGCACCCATGAAATTAGTTTGTACTAATTCTTATAGGCACTGGGTAATAATATCTTGACCACCACAACCTTGGCACCACTCCTAGTGACTAATAAGAAGGGAGTACTCATTCAGGTGCGTAAATACAAGTGTTTTTATTAATTATAGCACTTTACCAGTGTTCACGAAGAGAAACTTCTGGCACATGCTTCGACGACATCCAAGCTGTTGGTCCCGTCATAGCGATGAAGGATGGCCCGAAGTCGCCTGTCATGTCCGGCCTGCTTCCGCGACACCCTTGTGGAAACGTCGGGTTATAATACCGTCGGCGAGGCTTTTCGTTCCGTATAGACAAAGCGCTATTTCAAAACACCGTTTTTCGGCAAGTTGTCCTAGTGACGAATTGCCCTATGACGAATAGCCCTGTGCGACGAATGGCCCTGCGACGAGTTGCCCTATTACGAATTGTCTTTCGACGAACGGCCCGTACCCCGGTTGAAACATGTCGAAGGAGTGGCTAAAGCAACCACCATAGACTGTGGAACTACGATGTCCAAATGTGTTACGTTTACCGCTAACACGTCAGTACCAAAAGGGCCAAAAGATGCCATACAAGAAGGCATGACAATACCCTTTTTCTAGATAATGTCAGGCGCAGATTCTACGAGATCATCTCCAGTGTAGGCGTATAAGGGTGCAATGGGCATAATCACAGACATTCTTGCTGGCACTAGGGTGTCTCTGGTTATAGTGCAACGTTGACTTGACGTTGTGTTAGATGGTTCGCCAAAACTTTGTTTCTAATGACAACTCGGGCGTGGCACAGTCTATAAAAGCATTGTTTGCGGCACGAAAATCCCAGCCAAGGATTATATCATGACTGCATGAAGGCAAAATAATAAATTGAACGTGATAGTGCTTGCCCTGAATATTAATACGAGCTGTGCACATTGCTGAAGTTGAAATTATTCGTCCTGGGGCACTTTTTAAGTTAATGCCAGTAAATGGTGTGGATACTTTCTTGAGTTTGCGGCAAATATTTTGCCCCATGACTGACACTGCGGCTCCCGTGTCAATTAACGCCCTTAGAGAAACACCCTCTACTTCAATATCGATTATATTTCGCGGTGGCGTAGGAGGACTTGAAACGATGGAAGCGGTCGCAGTTGTGCCTCCGGGAACTGCGCTTACCAGTTTCCCCCAGAGCGTCGGGTGTCGCCGTTATGAGCAGGAATCATAGGAGACAGAGATGTCGCTCGGTGAGATGGTGATCTACGAGTGGTGGGTCGTGACGTGTTCGGCTGGGGATGATCGTCCAATCCCGCGGACGGTGAGCGAAGCTCTGGACGTGAATGAAAAGTGCGGCGAGGAGCCCAGTGCGATGAGGTGAAGTGATCGCTGGGTGCCTGCTCTTGGCGGCGCCGACGGCAGTTCCGCTGTATGTGCCCGGGGATGCCGCAGTAGTAGCAGACTGGGTGGTTGTTGGCAAAAGCGGCCGATCGCCGATGGCCCTATTCAGGTGCGAATTGAGAGGGGGTCGGAGAAAATGTTACAAGGCCCTGGTTGTGCCAAAGTGACTACACACGTGTACGTGCGGCGACCTCGGCGTACGTTGGTCGAGGTGGTGGCAGAGGTTGCATTGCTGCCAGGACTTCTGCATGGATCATTTGTTTGAGTGAAGAGGACTTCGTAGGCTTGGCTTGAGAAGATGCTGTGATGGAGGCGATTTCTTCATGCACAATGTCGCGAATGAGATTTCTAAGGCTCTCTGCGTTGGTCGACGTTAACGCTGCGATGCTATGAGCGTCGTTGCTTGTGACCACGGGAAAAGAGGATGTGACTCGACGTACCTTCGCTTCTTGAAGTCGAAGGCACTCATCCGAGAATTGTGTTAATGTGTTTGGTTTGATGACAAGAAAACACGAAAGGCCTCTTCGTCGATGTCTTTGAGAAGATGTTGCAGTTTTTTCCGTTCTTGCATGTCTTTGTCAGCAAGCTTGATGAGGGACAGAACATCCTCGATATAGGAGGCGTAGGTTTCTCCTTATTGTTGTACTCTTAAAGCAAGCTTGCGTTCCGTGACATGTTTGCCTGCTGCAGACTTGCCGAAGACTTCCAATATGCGCGTTTTGAATGTGGTCCAGGTGTCAAATTCGAGCTCATGGTTAATGAACCACGTGTGGGCGACGTTTGTCAGGTAGAAAATGACGTTAGAGAGCTTTAGATGGTCGTCCCAGCGGTTGTGACGACTAGCTCGTTCGAAAGAGTCGATCCAGTCACTCACGTCGTCGTCTCCGACACCAGCGAAAACGCTGGGGTCGCGTTGGCGGGGTGTCACAGTCAAGGCAGGTACTGATTGAGTCCCGGCTGTCTGGGTTGCGACGGTAGCCATCGTTGCGCTCTCCGAGGAAACCACGGGGTTGGATTTGGCAGCTGTGACGGTTATGTTGCGGTGACGAAGCTCCAGGATTTCAAATGAGGAGAGGGCGGGAAGACCGTTGCCGACCTCCACCATGTGTAAGGAAGACAAAGTAGAGATAAAAAGCACGGGCTTTACTGGCCGAGCCCTGGAGCAATTCTGCCCCGCGAGCTCTAGCATGAGCCACGCACCGCTCGTGCAGGCGGTGCGCTGTTGTGTATGGTAATGATAGTGTGGATGTTGATGGTGATGAAGTTGCGCTGTTACAATATATATATAGGTGAAGTGGTGTAAATATTAAACAATGAACCGGAAAAAGGGGTTAATATGTCAAATATGCGTACCACTGTAGGAGTTACCAATACAAAGTTTATTACGTGTCGAGGGGGTCCGCTCTTCAACAGCGGTTCCCGCTCAAAACGTCGTAATAAAAATCGTATTATTAACTCCGGCAGTACGCACGCACTTTTGAATATATATATATATATATATATATATATATATATATATATATAGTATATATATATATATATATATATACAGGGTGTCTCAGAACTCAGGCCAAATCGCTTCTGCGAAAACTACACATCGCAACGAAAAAAGGCATTTGTCGTTTTGGTCCTGGACCAGGGGCCTGTTTAGGAAAATTAATAAAGTCTGGGATAATTAAGTTGTTAACTGTTTTTGCGTAATTAACTTTTTTAATATTGTGTTTAAGGACATGGTTTCAATTAGAAAATTACTCAGCATCGTCGAAAAACACTAAATCAACAAATCGCAGAACGATAGAAGGCACGCGAAGCATTTTACGGCTTTCTGAAGAACTGAACAAATTCGACGGGTTTTAAGTTTCGGTTTGTTATCGGAGCGCATCTGGGCCCCGGCGGCACCGCGCCCCGTGGAGAGATAGTGCAACCAGCCTCTGCTGCGTCGCGCGATGACAGCGCAGCAGAGGTTGGATGCACTATCTCTCCACGGGGCGCGCTGCCGCCGGGGCCCAGATGCGCTCCGATAACAAACCGAAACTTAAAAACCCGTCGAATTTGTGCGGTTTTTCAGAAAGCTGTAAAATACTTCGCGTGCCTTCTATCGTTCTGCAATTTGTTGCTTTAGTGTTTTTCGACGATGCTGAGCAATTTTCTATTTGAAACCATGCCCTTAAACACAATATAAAAAAATCTAATTACGCAAAAGTAATTAACTAACTTAATTATCCCGGACTTTAATAATTTTCCTAAATGGGCCCCTGGCTCAGGACCAAAACGACACAAGCCTTTTTTCGTTGCGATGAGTAGTTTTCGCAGGAGCGATTTGGCCTGAGTTCTCTGAAACACCCTGTATATATATATATATGTATGTGTCCTCCTATTCAAATGGTCTCTTGTGTTCGAATGTTCCTGTAGAAAATAAGCTTAATTTATCCAACTTGTAATTCTGTACCCTGGTTCATTGAACACTCCCGCTCTAATTATGGCCATCATAGAATCAATATGGCCCGCCCAAAGTTACCAAATAGCACATAGATATAATAACTGTATCACTCAACGAAGTACTTTCTTATTCATATAGTTACAATAGAGTTGCATTTGTATAGCATTTCATGTTTTGTATTAACACTTCTCATCATTAAATTACATGTTTATTTTTTTCCAATAGGTATAATATGTGTAACCTCTGTGTGTTCTCGCATTGCCACCGCTGGTGAAACATTTTTGAGCTGGACGTCTTTTGCCTGTACATGCAGCTTTTGTTTTCGATCCCCCACCAGTAAATGGCAGTAGTAAAAAGCAATGGTAAACAAATGTTGAATTTTATTGCTGCAGGTCATTATAGATCAACGCCTTCCACAATGCCGCCGTTTTCTTCTTTACTTGCTCGACAATCCTGACTAATTTTTTTTTAATTTTCGACGCACTTAGAGTTGTTTATTGCATCGAATGTCTGTTTCCAGAGCCTACTAAAAATACAAATGTTTTCACACGCGCTGTCCCTCTGCAGGGAGTCCCAATCCGCTAGAAGTTGCTCATGAAGCGAGTATAAATCTTTTTCCGGAGGACTCTCTCTCTCCCTGAAATTACTGCTCAACACTTTGGCACAGTGTTTGCGTGTTTTGGATTGTTTGGATACTTTTTATCGTACATTTTCTTTCTCACTATGTGTCATGTTTGCTATTATCAGTCTGCCAAATTGTTGATTGTTGCGGATAACGAAATTAATTTCGTTAATGTTTTGCTTCGTCCGGAGCAGAGACGTCCGAAATCATATTTGCGATTTTTTTCATGGATAAACTCCCAACGATATCTGACTCGTTGGAACACATAGTCTCGCATGACTCGACGTATATTTTCAATTGCAGTCAGAAGAAATGAGAGGAGACAATCGAACAATGAACTTTCCTGTGACATCGCCGATGAAAATCGAAACTTTGAAGAAGTAAGAAAATTGCAATGCTGTTGTAGGGGAATACTGATAATGACCCGTCGGTCTCTCTTCAACATTACCACTAGATTGTATAGAATGATGTACGGCTATTAATAAAAAAAATGTTGGTAATTTAGTGAATGTCTTTGCGAGAGTTCTGAACCTTTTTTGGACCCTAGAAGGAAAGGTCCTAATAAAACGGGTGAGCCAGTGTTTTTCTTCTTCATTTCTTTGCATCCGCGCACAAGCTATATCCTCTATCTGTATAGGGGAAGAGAGTATGCAGGATAGAGAGGCAACGGTTAAGTTGTAAGCTTTCCTCTACGGACCGCGTTTTTCTCCCGCTCATGTTTTGTGTATCCACAATTCATATGTATAAATGTAATAAATGGAAACGTAACACAATGTTAAATCTATAAGCACTTGCCGCAGTTGCACCAACAGTGTTGTGTAGAGGACTCCATCCCTAGGTTCATACAGGTCAATTCCCAAAATAAGGTGTGCAGATGAAGCAGGAGATAATTTATGCTTTTTTTGTTCATTTTGAATTGTCTGCAATTGAAATAAGACATAAACGTACTCGTAAAAATCGTGCGTCGTGTTCAATTCAGTTCACTCAATTTCTAATCCACCAGAAACATCTATTTTTACCATGTTGGAACTTAATCCGAGTCTTGGGTAGAAATAGAAACTTAAAAGTAGAAGGGACAGAGACAAGTGAAGAAGAGAACGTCTCAAACGCAGCTAAAATATGTATTTAGTCCCACATCCTTATATACTCACAACCACGAGGTCACCCAAACACTTAACATGCCCCTTTAAAAAAACCACGCACCAGGAAAACAACAACAACAAAAAAAACCCAAAGATACAAGGCAATGGGACGCCTCCTCAAGCAACTACTACGAACAGGGGCAAACCCTCCTCTTCTCCGGATATATATTTTTTTCCCTTTTTTTCATTTTCTTTCCTTTTCGTTTTTCCTTGTGTGTCACTTACACTACACCCACGAACCAACACGACCTAGATTTTGAGTACAAAGACGAACGATCTCCGCGAACACGAAAAGAACTGGGAAGAATATCTCTAAACCGGAACAACAACCACAACAGACAGATACTGATGGACTCACTCTAACAAGCGCAAAACCACTTCAGTGTTTACACAGAAAAAAAAACACTTTACAGTCCCAAAAATGCTTTAGCATTGTTCCCCAACTGCACGATGCTCTGACTATGCTAATTACCGATTGATTCAATCCGAATAGTCTCACTTACCAGTATATTACTGTCATTCACTTCTTTATTATTATTTCCGTCTCTGACCACAAAACAGTGCAATTGTTACATTCATTTGTGTGCTTAGCTATTTCAGAATTAGTTGCGTTAATCCTTACATTTCTCTTGTGTTCTGTTAGCCTCTCATTAACACACCTCGAAGTTTGCCCTACATAAGCAAAGCCTACACGCCATCGGACTTTCATACACTAAACTGTTCTTGCAAGCGATCGATTTTTCACGGTGAACTTTCCTGCACTCATGCAATTCAGTTTCAAATGGAGTTAACTCTACCTAACCTGAAATCAGAACTAAAAACTGTTTCCACTCCAAACTGCTTAGCACACGCCTTCAGGTTATGTGAAATTTCATGAAAATTCGGGATCACAGCAATCCGTCTTCTCGACGTGTCTTCTCTTTCCATTTTCTCCTTAGTGTGTACATCTAAATTCCTTCTGATGAACTCTCCTTCATACCCTGCCCCTCTTAGTCTCTTCCATTGACCTTCCAACGAATTTCTGATAAAATGTATGCATGATCGGTCTATAGCATTTCAGATCAAAGACTTTACCACTCCGCTTTCGCCGTTTTCGAATGGCAGCTCCTTTTTGACAAAACAGGTTTCGGTTGTTTTTTTTGCCGTACTCTTAGCAGAGATTTTTATCAGTGTGAATTCGCAGATCCAAGAATTGTAATACTTCATTCTCCGGTTTCTCTACTGTGAAGCGTAGCTCAGGGGCTGCTGATTTTATCAAATTTTCGAGGCGTGTGCATTGGGTCCTCAGGTGCACCGGCTTTATTGGAGGTGTATCTGAACTCGTTGGACTCTGTTGTGTTTGATCGAATTCAAGGGTTTGAAGAGGACACGTGTTTTGTGAGGCGTTATGTAGATGACAGTTTTGTGTGCACCTTCCGGGATGACCTGTTGAATGGTCTTGAGCTTTTGATGAGATCCAGCAGCCCCTGAACTACGCTTCACCATAGACAAACCGGAGAATCGAGCATTACAATTCTTGGATCTGCGAATTCTCACTGGTAAAGGTCTCTGCTGGGAGTACGGCAAAGAAAAACCGAAACTTGTTCTGTCAAAAAGGAGCTGCCATTGGAAAACGGTGAAAGCGGAGTGGTAAAGTCTTTGATCAGAAATGCTCTAGACCAGGGGTGCAGAACAGAAAAATGACGCGGGCCGAAAATTGTTTATTGGAAACTGCGCGGGCCGCACCTAGTGTGACACGTTACACCTTTTTGCTGCAGACAGGTTTTCGATATCCGGCATCATCGCACTGGTGGCCGTCTTCAGCACATCTCGCAGTGTCATGTCCGTCATAGAAGATCGAAGACGGTTCTTGTTCAGGGTCATCAGTGAGAACGTCTGCTCAGAGACATACGTGCATCCAAAAGTGATGCAAGCTTCAATGCGTGGTCCACAAGGTTTCCGTTACTTTCTCCTGTCAAGTCTTCTGTAGAAGGAAAGTAGCTGAGACTCACATGCATGCTCTTCAGTTCTGGCGAGCACTGAGGTCGATGAGTTCTAGCTGCAGCGTCGGACCTGTGTCTTCCGGTGGGACAGAAAACGAATCGCGGAACAAATTGTAGTTACTCTTCTCACTTTCGAATGCCTTGAATCTTTGCTGGAACTCGGAGAGCAGGTACTCAACCTGTGGAGCGTACGTTGCAACTACCGTCTTTCGATTTTCACTGGTGGAAAAGAGCTTCTGGCAGGTCGGAAAGTGAACTATGCTTCCACCCCAAAGCTGCAATTTGAAGAGGCGCAGCTTTTCTTGGAACGCGAATATCGCGCTCACCATGTCCGAAATAAGATGGTCTTTTCCTTGAAGAGCTATGTTAAGCGTGTTCAGATGGCTTGAATTATCGGTGAGGAAGGCCAGATCCCACGACCATTGTTCTTTCTCCAGCTCTGGTATGTGTTTCCCTTCCTCTTCCAAGAAAATGATGATGTCGGCCTTCAGCGCGACGAAGCGACTCAGAACATTCCCACGGCTTAGCCAGCGAAATTCAGTGTGATACGGGATGCCCATGTGCTCACTGTCTATTTCTTTCAGGTACTCTTGAAATTTCCTGTACTTCAATCTCCGAGCACGTATAAAGTTGACAACCGAAGTCACGACCTTCATCACATGGTCAAACTTCATCGCTTTTAGCACAAAGTGCTTTCCTGCGGAAGCACACAGTGATATTGCTTCAGTTCTACACCACTGAATGCTTGAAGTAAGGCAACGGCTCCGTTTCTCTTTCCCATCATGGCTGGGGATCCATCGGTGCAGACACCTGCGAGTTTTTCCCATGATAACTTGAGCTTCTCGATGACGTCTTTGACCTTCTTGCTGATCTCTACTCCCGTAGTCCGTCCGTGCATTGAGCAAAGCTCTGCCAGCTCCTGAGTCACTTCGAAGTTTTCGTTCACACGACGGACGAAAAGCAGGTAGTTCATTTGAAACTGAATTGCATGAGTGCAGGAAAGTTCACCGTGAAAAATCGATTGCTTGAAAGAACAGTGTAGTGTATGAAATTCCGGTGGCGTGTGGCTTTGCTTATGTAGGGCAAACTTCGAGGTGTGTTAATGACAGACTAACAGAACACAAGAGAAATGTAAGGATTAACGCAACTAATTATGAAATAGCTAAGCACATAAATGAATGTAACAATTGCACTGCTTTGTGGTCAGAGACGGAAATAATACATAAAGAAGTGAATGACAGTAAAAGACTGGTAAGGGAAACCATACGGATTAAAGCAATCTGTAATTGTATAAGTCAGGCAGCGTTGCAGTTGGGGAACAATGCTAAAACATTTTTAAGCTGTAAACTGTGTTTTTTGTTGTTGTTTTTTTGTTTGAAGGGTGAAGTGGTTTTCCTCTTGTTAGAGTGAGTCCATCAGTATCTGGTTGTTGTTCTAGTTTGGAGATATTCTTCCCAGTTCTTTTCGTGTTCGCGGAGATCGTTGTTCTTTGTACTCACTATCTGGGTCGTGTTGGTTCGTGGGTGTAGTGTCAGTGACACACAAGGAAAGAAAAGGAAAAAAAAAAAAAACAGGAAAAAGAAAAAAAATTCTTTCCGGAGAAGTGGAGGGTTGGCCCCTGTTCGTAGTAGTTGCTTGAGGGGGCGTCCCATTGCCTTGTTATCTTTGGTTTTCTTTTTTTTGTCCTGGTGCGTTGTGCCTTTGAAAGGGGCATGTTAAGTGTTTGGGTGACCTTGTGGTTGTGAGTATATAAGGATGTGGGACTAAATACATATTTTAGCTGCGTTTGAGACGTTCTCTTCTTCACTTCTCTCTGTGGTGTTTCTGCTTTTACGTTTCTATTTCTACCCCAGTCTCGGGTTAAGTTTCAACATGGTAAATACCCACCAGCTCGCCTGTACTTTAACATGTATTTTCATCTATTTTTAGCTTTTCGTCCGCAAGCTGCATTGGATTGAGCGCGATTGTGTCACCACTGGACAGCGACTCTGGGATAGGCTTTAACAAAATATTGTTAAACGAATGTTCATGGCAAACGAAAGCCACCCAATGCAAACGGGTTCATTAATAGGTAACCATAACTCTTCAAAAACAAATTATTAAAGAAAACATCACTGTACTAAAAATCGATTACAAATGTGCTTGTATCGCCTTTGCCTATTTTGTATGTCCTTGCGCCTATTATATTATGCCACAATACATAGGGAGTCAGCAGTTTTTTTTAACCAAAAATAATGATACAAATCATTGGCTTAAAAAACACAAAATCGGACAAGACAAAAAGAAACGTAAAAAAACAACCTTTGGTATAAACTTTTAAGTTTAGTTAGAACCATTCAATGCCAGTTAATGACCGATGATGCGATAATTTAAAAACAAATTTGGTAAAACCTAGATACACCGATTTCTAAGAACTTTCGCTACAGTTACGACTGGTTTTGGCAAAATCCTTCCATCTTAAACTTTCATTCTAAGTATTTAATTATTTTTTACGATAATCACCGTTCTAGCGACCGTTTGAAACAAATGATAGACGTATACAGACAAAATAAATCTAAAATAAACACTAAAAACATTTTCCGAATTGTGTTAAAATCAAATACCGGAAAATATTTACCTATTGATATCTCAGAAACTTGTCAAAGTTACATTGCTAATTATTGACGTAACCGTTGCTTAGAATTTGCACGTAAAACACCATTTAATATATAAGTTCTATTTTTAACGGAGTTATATTTTTTCAAGTCAAACTTGCGTAGTGTCACCGTCACAGTTAACATAAACCTCGCATCTGAACTGATAGCCTTCAATTCTAAAAAAACAATTTAGATTATACTCTTTTTTTAAATATACAAAAATTTCGGTAGATAAACTGTACAGAGCATTGCGATTATATTTCTGCCTACATTCAACTTTCAAAGAAGGAACAGGCGCAAGCACCATTACAGAAAAAAATAAAAATCACTTTTCTTCTCTCTGTCAAGCTTTTATGCATATTGAAGATGGTATACCTTCATCAGATCGAATACCTGGATGATGCAACTAGCCCCCTCCTTCATTAAATTTGAATTTAGCTCGAGCCTCTGAACGCCATAATGATGAATTCCAATATTCCATAATGTCCGTATACTGGTCGATCCGTTGGAGCTTCTTATATCTGTGTTTGCCGTAGCCGCATCCCTGCAAAAAATACAAACAAAAAACGAACCTCACTAAATTGAAGCTTACACTGAAAAGCCGACGCCAGAAAACTAGTTTACCGTGTTTTTCCAGTGTATAATTAGTAGGCCGTGAGTAGTGTGCTCAGTCAAAATTCCAGAGACGTGTTTTTTTAAGTAGTCCACACCTACTTCAAAGTCCGCACCCTGTGCGTTGTCCGCACATTATCCATGCTTCGCACGGAAATAAAGAACCTCATGCAACACACATTGAAACATATCTGGTTGATTAGCGCACAATGAAGCCTGTCTAAAGGGGTCACGAAATGGAGAAAATAAAATCTGAGATAACTGTGGCATTGGAGCCCACTAAAATTAAACCGAATTTGTTTTCCCAGGAACGCGATAGAATCGCGGATAAATTATGTTTAATTGTGGGACCGTGGGAGCTCTTAGTGAAGATGGCCGCCATGCATGGTGACGTAAACTGCCTCATCTTTTCATATATTTTATTTCTTTAGTGTTCCTAGTGGCGGAGTTGCCGCACTCGATCCATGCAAGTTGCACGCTCTCCCTAACTTGGTGATCACGGCCCTCGGGGTTTTGGGGCGCGTCGTCGGCTTTGCTTTCCCATTTTTGTTCCATTTTTTTACCGGCAAATGTTGTCCTTGCTCGCTTCGTACGAGTCTTCTGTTTTCTAAGATTTCCACGTGCATGAGAGCAGCGATTGTTAGGAAGAACTTTTTGAAGCTGGTCATTTTGACTTTGATCCGCTGGCGACCAGCTCCAGTGACGGCGGTGAGAACGCCGAGGACGACGACGACGAGATGAAGTGATGGCGCTGCTGAAAACGCTCAGCCGCAAGGTCTGGAATAGTGTCTGTTTACGTTTGACAATACTGTATTTCACTATGTGTGAGAGCGACGCCGGAGCCACAAACTATACGGGCATTCACCGGACGCCATATTTGAGGGCTGTGTTTAGAGCGTATGCTGATAACGAGCTCAAATTGATAGGCTGCTAAGGACGGCAATCTTGATAGCGCGCAATGCACGCTACAGAAAACTGTGGAAGCTCATTGCTAACATGCGCTCTCCAGAGCTCAGCAAGAAATATAGAGCCGACAATTGAGCGATCCTAGTCAGATTGGTCACGTGGTTGCAGATATCATTATGTGACTCCGATGGGCTGCTTACGCCAGCATTCTGCCAACGTTGCCTGGTCTCCAGATGCAAACGATTAATATTTAAAAAAAATCAATATTTTATTGATTACTGCTATATAAAACAGAAACGAAATACGTGTGGAGTATAATAGCTAATCAATGAGTATTTTACACCACAAGTAATCGAGCTAGGTTGATTTGATATCCTGACCCGTGAATATATAAATCACATTAAAATAATTTTCTGATCACAAACTCCGTCTAGTCTCGTCAAACTCGAACGACATTAAATAGACGAATCCATTGCATGTTCCGAAAATATAGATAGTTGGCACCGCGCAAAACTAGAACTTTTAGACGTGCCTAATCTGCACTATAATTTAAAGAATAGGGTACTTAAAATAGGGTTCTTTTAACTAGCTCTTTTGTATTGTGAAGCGATCCGGGGAGTTATGCGCTGAACACTAATAAAGGTCAGCCCAACATACCCCCGCTGGAATGAGCGCATTGACATCGCTCAGTTGAATTATTTTGAACGCTTTTTATGCCATATACTACACATAAAAATTGTCAAATATAAAAAAGGACGAAACAATAGGTGCTGAAAATTTTGGTCGGGCCAGACGGTTCATCCTGATGAGGGCGACAGCAGAAAGGAAGGTCAGTGTAAAGGGTGTACGGATACGCAGAAGCCTACCCAAATGAGGTCTATCGGTTAGCTAAAATATCGCGCCTATTCAATAGAAACGAAAGCGGAAAGTCGTAGCTACCCTTCCCTAGCGTCCAGAGAAAAAAAAAACACCTTTCCTTCGGAATCCAAGCGTGTCCTATCGCTTGTGTCGAGATCAATTATTTCCACTCTCAAGGTCCCCTGGTCCAGTTTCAGGAAAATGCGGGTATCACTCTCTGCACCTAAACAGCCGGCTGTCTTTTTTGACGTAACGCAGCCTGGTACTTAGAGGGGAACGTACCTAGCGTTCTAGCCAAGTACGCTAAGTGTACGTAAGCCTTGCCTGTGTTTTTTCTTATTCTAGCCCAAAATAAACATTAACGCCCCACCTCCAAAAATAGTTTTGTTCATTTTCGCCAACCTTTTTAATATGGTGTCAGAACACTACCATACCAATACAGCATGAAATAAATTTTTAATACAATAAAAAAAAATTACGTGACTGCTCACTACTGAAACCGAAAGTGGACAGGGGAGGAAGAAGAAATATAGAAAAGGAAAGAGTTGCCGGAAGTCACGTGGCTACACCCGACCGAGTTTCCTTTTTTAATGAGTTAGCATTAGAACCCCGTTTTGACGAAAACCCTTGGGTGTCTTTCGTTCGTCAGGTACGGGAAGAGAGGGAGAAGTAGGCGAGAGGGTTATGAGTACAAAACTCCAATTGGTCCAAAGCAATGACGTCAGCACGCGTCACCCTCTAGGCCTCCTTCCTCTCTCCGTAGCTGACAAACTGAAAGACACTGCTGGAGTTACGTTTAAATGAGCCCTTTGGTATTCGTCAAAGTGACGCGCACAGCTGAAGCGCGGAGCCAGAGAGGTGAAGGCGCCGCGCAATATCCCTTACGATTAGAAAGTGTTAATGTTGAATGAGATCGCGTCATCAGAGAAGTCCAACGCTGGACCAAGGTTCGAAACGAGTGCAGCGTCAGCGATCGGCTTCCAGTCAAGTTTGAACTTTGAGCCGAACGTTGACGTAATCGTCGTGTCCACTCTGGGCCCAGCGTTGGCCTTGTCTGACGACGACATCTCATTCAGCGCTACGGCTTGTTCTCTAGAAGCCGTTGCGCCGCGGTGAGGGGGAATGCGGGCGCAGTGTCGTCAATAAGGTCAGCGGCACCCGCTGACCTAGTGACGCTGCAGTACGAATCGCATGGTCCTGGTTTTATTCCCGCTGAGCACCTTGGTCTATCTCACTGGTTGCGATCTCATGTGGCGCTTGTGTATAAATCATTATTACCAAGTTTGGCATCTCATAAGCGTGTGGTGCTATGGGCTATCCCCACGTAATGTTGTCTTGCCCTGCGTGTAGCGCTTTTTCGTCATATACGATGTTTACACTTCCGAATGAAAGCGAGCAAATAAACAGGTATATCTTAATATAAAACGATGTGAAAGTAACAATAACATAATAATAAAAGTCTGTTGTAAAATTTGAGGAGTTAGATTATTTGGCTTCTCCAAATATATAACTTATTTATGGAAATGACAAGGTTAGGTAGTGTATTGTATTTCAATCTTCTATTGCAAGCATTAATGTGGGTTTTGATAACAGACTGTGGACGAAGACATTTCACGTAATTTAACAAAATCATTTAGACTAAGGAATATTTCGTGAGGAAGTAAATGCAAATATTATCTAAGAAGCTTGTCGTGATAAAATATTCGGTGAAGAGGCGAGAGCCAGGATACACGGCAGTGGAGAGAAAGTTACTCTATGTTGGCTAAATGTCGTCTACTTGATACGCAAGTAAATAAAGAGTGCTCAAAATAAATTAAACGATCGATATAATTTGACGGCTTTTAGGGTTTTACATAAGTATGATTGTAATGGGGACCTTACAGCAGAAGGGTGTTCTAGCTTGGAACTTACCAATAGGCTCGTTCGATTTACCTGCACCTATGGTACCGGTGCAGAAATGTGGAGGACAGAGTAATACCGATATGCGTATTGGTACAGGACAGTAGAGATTGTGTAGTTTAGTCGTCTTACTGAGTCTGTCGCTAGTTCGACGTCACGGCGCAGGTATCGTGAAGGATAGTTACCGTCATCAGCAAGATATGTAATAAGAGTAATCAACCACAGATCACCTGATCTCCAGCTTCCAATACCAGGCACCTATTACACGTGAACAACTCCTAGGGATGTGTAGACAGATTTCGTTTGACAGTTGCAATGTCGAAACATGGCGAAGTTGGGTTGGGTGACAAAAAATAAAGTAAATAGTTTGTGCATAACTACTATAATAATACATAGCCGAGAAGAAAAAAGAACCATTTGCACGACTCGATTGAATTCTAGCACCTTCCATTCGTCGAATAGAGTGATTTGGTACCATGGCCCATCTGAGCTCCCAGGTAGCATGCTGAGGAACGCCCAACTTGGGCGAACGTTTGGAACACGTAAATGCCTAACTTGGGTCAGATAGGGTTCGCTTCATGGCGCTTGTCATTGCCAAAATGCGTTGTCTCACTATAGCCCTAGTTGAATTACACTAAGGCACGCCAAAGTTTTCCTTTCTTCCGGTCTGCGACATGAGTGCCTAAGCAAGTGCATACTTGTGCCATAACTGCCAAAGTAACGCCTAATTTGGGAATTTGTGACATGCCAAAGTTTAGGTTTTCTCTAGTGCCGCCCACAAGAGTGCCAAGGTCAGTGCCAGACTTGAGTCATAACTGACAAAGTAAATCCTAATTTGTGGATTCGGAGCATGCCAAGATTTCGCTTTCCTCTGGCTAGCCACTGGAGTGCCAAATAAGCGCCAAAAGTTCGAAAGAATGCCCTGAGGCCTGGCGAAGTTACGAATGTCCCTCGTGTTCCACAAAAGTGCTCTTTTGCGCGCTCCAGAAGAAAATTTAACAAAACAAGCGCTGGAAGCACGATGGTCAAATGTCGATCATCTCCGTTCCCAACCAGCACGGCGATACTTGGCAGTGTCGTGCAAGTACCCGCCGAAAGTCGGCTCCAATATCGCTCAAATGCCCTAGTTTTGCACCCCGTTTTATATCCGGCGTCGCGAATCGTGCCGAACCTAGTGCGAAATATCGTGCGAATAATCTACGATGCGTCTGCTCCCTGTTGGCCGGACGTCGTAGAAGTATGTGTTTTATAGGACGTTGCATATAATTTGTCGCATATCACTCACATAAAAGGACGAACATAATTTTTCTATCACTTCCCAGAAGTATATTAAACAACTCTTATTACACACAGTCTATTCTCAACATATTTTCAAAGGCAAAACTTCTCTCCCAAGCAAAACTAATAAATTAAAACATAAAAACCTACGAGAAATTGAGAGGCAAGCAGAACTACTATCAGAATCATGCTTGAAGTATAATTACTAATAAAATAGTGATATCATGTAATCCTTGATAGATCCGTAATCCGACTCGGTCAGCCCAAAAACACAGTCGAGAAAGAGGTTTGCGCACATTCAACTGACGTCTCGTCGCCGGCGATGGGCACTTTATGACAAAGTGCGTCCAACAAACACCAAAAGGATACAACGCGCTCCGGCGAATAAAATGGCCATTACCCACAAATTGACATGGACGTAATTCGGCCTTTTACGACGAAAAACCATGGCCTCGTCTCCAATGCACGAAAGCAACAGAACACTGAACAGCGCATTTCGGAAACCGGACCTACGTGACCCGCCTATTTCTGTAACTTGGTAAACGTCGAAAACAAAAGCCCCAGAGATCCCCTCAGCGCGATAGAGAGAGTCAGGTGACAAACTTTTGTCGAAACGTTTTTGTACTACGCGTGCTACGGAAAGAGGTCAGACGTTTCGCTCCACCCTTCTGATTTTCTTAAAGCGACTGTCGCGCTCGTAGACAGCCACACGAAGACAGAGAAGCAAGTGGAGAGGCTTAACAAAACGCGAGGTCGAGGGGCATGAACAATGCAGCTAAGCACCCTCTGCGTCTTTGACTCACTGTGTACAAGAACCGGGCTCTGTTACGTCACGGCGCGGTGGTTGCGATAGGGCGCACTTCCGGTCTGGTGTTGTGGCGGAAGTGCGCCCTACGCGTCTAGGACTGTGCCAAAAAGTCGGGAAAGATTTGAAGGTCAGTCTTTATGTGTTTCTTGCCTGCTCGGTCCATTAAAGTTTGTGAATAGGGTTCATGAAAAAGAAAAACGAGACGCCATCGGACCACGATTTCTTCTGCGGGAAGCATTTTAGGTTGAATTCCCGAATGCTTGTGGTAGTCAGATTTATTTGTTTTGTTCGAACATGAACGGGGAAAACCGCAAAGTCGTACAGACAACCTGAGGACTACGCAACGAGGTAGAGGGGCTTAGAGTGATAAACCAGAAGTTCGGAAATGGCACCCTCCCCCGGTTGCCGCCATGCTTTACGCAAATGTGACCACTCGTCACGTGGCCTCACAAAAGCCGTGACGTCATCGGTAAGATGGTAGCGCCAGGAGCTTGTAAATGCGAGTTTGTTCGGTGCGCGGCAGCCCTAATGTGCAGCTGGTTTCCAACGACTTCGGGCTTTTTTGTGCTCGTTGTCGCAAGTATATTGTGAAAACATGAAGGAATGAAACTTTATACCTTTTTTGCGCAAGATCGCTCTTCATCATCTGGATATTAACGCTTGCGAGACAGCATCAGCCGTATCGCCGTACCGGTGCTCGGATTCCCGGATGTGTTCGAGGATCGATAGAACTTTGAGTGCTTTTAGCATGCAATTTTCGCATTCTCTTAGCTTTGGTTGAACGCTGGAATGTGTGAGAATCGACGCGAAATATATGCGTCGGACGTAGGGCCTAGGGAATTCGTTTCAGCCCGAGGTAACTGCATAATCACAGCCAACTTTTAGTGAGCAAGCTCGTGCGCTCTTTATGTTTTTTGCTAATCGACCATTCTACATTCAATCGCTTTTCTTGCTTTTTTATGGGTGCGAAGAGCACACTTATTTTCAGCTGCGAGGATGACGTTTTATTGAGTGTGGGAATGAATAAATTGTTGCGGGCATCTGCTTTAAAACTATTCAACTTGCTATAAGAACAACCGTTTTGGTGTACGCATATATTAGCTGCACATTTTTCTCTTTCGTAAGATTTATTGCAGCAATAACTTTTTTTATCACGAGTGCATTGTATTAGTCGGTCAATTATTTACTTGTTCTAATTACCTGGACAAGATAATTCATATTTGTGTTCATCCCTTGCCCGAAGAGCAGTCATGTTGAAAAATGTTGACACATCCTTTCGGTCTCTTCAATAGACTTATTTTCAAAAGTGTGGGCTGCCTATACTTTGTATCACCGTAACTTGGAAAAGGGCAACCGCTACAGCCCCCTCGAGCCTATCAGAGAGACGGAGTGAAGGTATGTGACAAATCTGTGCAGACGAGCACTCTAATGCTATGTTGTCATGTGCCTCTCTCCAACATGCATATTGACTCACCGAGGCTGTAGCCTTTGCCGTTTGCAAAATTGTGATGGCACGAATTACAGTAGCTACTACTCTAATTACCCAAGGCACTTCATACTTTTGGCATATGTTCGACAAGAATGTTATTACCGCTGTCACTGTGAACTCGGCTCAGCGCCTATTGGACTCGAATACTGCATTAGCGTGGAACATGAACTGGGGCCCATTCGTGTGCTCTACACCTCAAAAAAACTGTGACAATTGTGTTGCATGTTGGGGTTTTGCAAATGGTCTATTGTGTCATACTTATAGAAAATGTCCTGCTATATAACAATGTAACAACACATTTAATTAGACTAGATGCTCAGAGGTGCGTTCGTCTTTGTAATGAACAAGTTACAGCAATAATTATTTCTTACGAGTGTAATATTTAGTTTTGGTAGCTGGGCTGGTTTTCTACTCATTAATGTCAGATGTGCTATGATGTTATTTTCATATGTGTAGTTTTAAGTATCCTCTCTGCAATGCCTACGAAGTCCCCGTGAGGGAATAAATTAACAAATAACATTTTCATATCACTGGAGTGTGTTTTCGGATGCACCACATATTCAGGAGAGGTGGAACAAATGCAGCCCCATGCAACAAGTCTGCCAGTCTGGTATGTCCCATTAATTAATACTGAGGGGTCGGAGATGGTGATTGTCCTCAAAAGGTCCAGCGAGTGCAGAGAACACACTTCTTGCTGTCTAGACTCTGAAGGCGTAAAGGCAAGTGGAAATATGTTTATTTGGTTAGTGTATGAAATGTGTTTATTTCCACTTGATTACATAATTATGGATTCTTAGCAAATGGTTCCATAATTAGTTCTTTCTGCGACAGTCTCGTGTCAGGTGTTCAGTTGTTGTACCTGTACTCCTTGTTGTGGGATGAGGCTCCTGGCGCGTCTGTGTTCAGTTTGGTCGAGTGGCAACTTCGACTGAGAGATGCCGTCTTGTAATCATACGTCATGTGCTGCCACTGACATCTGATGCACTGGAGCTGCAGGGCTGGCCTCTAATCCGCACATTTTCCTGGTAGTTTTCTGCGCCAATGCCGCAAGCTCGGGCATGTATTGCTTACATGGCTTTGCCTTTTCCTGTACCATTGACTTGATGGCTGGCAACAATGTTTGTTTGCTATCCAGGCCATTTCACTTCTAGTCCGTAATTTATTTATTTATTTATTTATTTCATTACCCTCAGGGCCCATTGGACGTTACTGAGGGGGTGGGGACAATGGGTTTACAAAGTACAAATGATCAATTCATAGTAACAAAAAATAGACAACAACAACAAAACAAAATAAAAAAATCAACAAAATCAACAAATTGCAGAGTTATAGAAGTAACCGATTAAGGCTGCCTTGAAAGCAGAAACATCTTCAATCGCGGCGATGTGTGGGGGAAGGTGGTTCCACTCTGAACAAGTTTTTGGCAAGTAAGAATAAACAAATACGTTAGCGCTGCAATGAGGTATGGCAACTTTGTAGTGGTGATCAAACCGGGATGAAAGGTAACAAGGCTGTAAAAAGAGTTCCTGTTTGAGCACTGGGTCATGAAAATATATTTTATGAATAAGAGAAAGACGCGCAATTTTTCTTCGAAACATTAGTTCAGGTATACCAGCATTAGACTTCATTAGTGACACGCTGGTAAGGCGGTAATAATTAGAGTTAATAAAACGGGCTGATCGATTTTGAACAGATTCAATGGCATCAATAAGATGACGTTGTGCTGGATTCCATATCGCAGAAGCATATTGCGAGCTTTGTGCTCGAATATGCTTTCTTCTGCATCCCGCGACCACTGCAACTTATGTAAGTCTCGTGTGGCAAAGTGAAGTTGGGTGATGCTCGGTGTCCACTTTTGAGAACAACCAACCATTCAATTTCTCCAAGTCACTCAGCGGCATTCTCCTTCAAAGTTGGAAATTGTTTGCTTCGTAGCGTGGACACAGATAATTAGTGTCAGCAAATTATTAGGTATTGTCCATGGACGACAACCGACACCAAATCAACTGTCCTTGCATTGCCGCTCACCTGCTTTGTCGTGATTACCTCCCATCGAGGTAAAGGGGATTAGCAGCTTCGGGGTAATGTCGGCAGCAGGGACAAAGCCCGCCGAAGATAATCCTCAATGCTTCGCGGACGCTCGTCAAGATGTGGGCGAGGGTCGTTCAGCTATAACCCTTGCAGGCCAATTCATTGGTATGGGTACCTCCAGTAGACATGGTTGCCTCATGCAATGGTAGCAGAATGGTTTTCGGTCGACCATTCGCAGCACCTCCGTTTTCCTCGGGGAATTTTGTTCAGCGCGGACCTACACTGGTTCTTCCTGATGTCGGGAATGCTTCGGCGTTGGGGTGTCTCGTTGAATTGGTATTGAATAGTAACGGGTAGCCGGTGGCGGTCGTCGCGACATTGTGGCATAAGTCGTCCTCGGTTCGTCAGATGCCGCTTTGCTCGAAGAAATCTCCAGTTGAAATGCCTGTCGAACTTGTTCCGAAACAATCTCGGCAATCAAAATAAAAGCCGGGCAACTGATGGCAGGAAGTAGCTTCCTGATCTCCCCCGTACAACATTGTGGATGATGTCGCAGATGCCTGGGAGGCTGGCGTCGAAGTTGCAGGTTGATGACTCAAGTGTCGAGACGCTGGGGAGTTGCTGATATCGGCAGGCTCGGGCTTGCAGTGTACATTCAATGTTGGAAGCCTCGGTGATATGAACCCTCCCTCCGACTGTTGTCGTGGGGTTGCGGACAAGGCTACCGAAGGTGTTGTGCATCAGATGAGAGACATGGGATTCTTAGCTTCTTGTCTTCTTTAGCATCATGGTTGGCATGGGTGTTTGACCAGGCGCAAAACATCCTCCAAGAAGGCGGTGACGCTCTCGTTGGGGCCGTGCCCTGGACCGAATCAGGACTTCGGCTCTCTCTCGTCAACTGTTGGCTGATGAACGTGCTCTTCAGCTTGATCTTGCAAACTTCCCACGACGTTAAGGAGGATTCGTGGTTCTCAAACCAGTGCCTGGCAGTTTCTTCCACGAGAAGTATAGGTTCTGCAGCACCTGGTTGTCCGTCTACCCACTGTGGCGGGCGATACGGTCATATTGTTCAATCCAGCCCCCAACGTCTTCATACACCTTGCGTTAAAGGGCATCGGAGCGTGAGGTGCGATGGGCATGGAAACAGTGGGTGGGAGCGGATGCGATTTGCTGCTACAGGTTTGTCATTGTTGGCTTAGTCAGCTTCGTTTTTTCTGGCAAAAGACCGAATTCCGGTGGTTCTTGCTGGTTTGCAGCGACTGGCTCAGATTTCAAGTTCTTCGTGGTGTATTTCCGAGGTTCGTCCTTGTGGTACTCGCTCGTCTTGAGGTTTTTCTGCCCGGCTCGGGATATGACTTGGTTCACGGCTTGCAGGGGGTCTAAAACGCGAAATAATTTGCCACCCGTGTCTTTTTATCGGGCAACTCGGCTATGCCACCTGGGTCCACACAGAGTGAACAGCTATGGGTAAAGTGCGCAGCACCCCCACCAGAATATACGATGACAGCTGGGCATGGCCTGGAACTTTCCAGAATAGTAAATATTGATAGAAAATAGGACTGGAGCAAGCATCCATGACAATATAACAAAACGGACAGGAGAGTCTATCCTGAACACTAAAGAAGCTGCATTGCTTTAGTGGCATTCTGTCTGAATAAAACCTCTCCTTCGGGGTTTGGCGACTGCCGTGGACGAGCGGTACTGAAAAGATGTGGGACCACTTTTCTGGCAATGAGCCGCTGCAGACTGTTGTCGCAAAAGCGGCGTGAACGGGTGGACTGAGTAGGTAACACGCGCGATCAAATCTACATACAGCTTGCGATTCGCGTAACGAGTGTTGATGGAACTTTTGTGTCGACGAAACGTGCGACAGACCAGCGGAATCAATACCAACTGCAACACCTGTGCTCCGTGAAATTGCACGTGTACGCCAGAACAATTTGAGAAGCAGCACAGTATCATTTAGCACGGCACGGGAATCACAAGCTTCAAGGCAGCTCTCCGGTGCGCCGCACAACCGAAGTGAGTCTTCGGTCATTTGAACGAAGCGGCACCACGATTGCACACTGCCAAGCACGACTCATGCAATTTCCGTAGCTAAACAATTTATCCAAATATATTGCACACGCTTCACCGCAGACCTCAAAAATTCCGATGGTCGACGAGAGCACAGAAACGTCGCCTTAAACTTTATCCTGGCGGTATCCGAATCAATCCGATGTCCGAGTAACGTAGGGCCGCTTGTCTCTTTCGTGGCAATATCCCCGTCGGTCACCAGTGAAATGCACACCGTTCCTTCGTATTTTCACGTTATACCTCCATGAGACACCACGCTGAACTCTAAAGTCGCTTTTGACTGGCCTCATATGACGGGTTCCGCGTCTGATATCAACTCGCCGAGACGAACGACAACGAACAAAGCATCCGACAAGCTCCGGCCCAGCTGGGGCCAGCCGCTACCTGGGCGCTGCCATCTTTCGTGTGACGTCACGTATTTGGTTTGGTCACGTGACGAGTGGTCAAATTTGCGTACTATGGTAGCGGCCTTATGGGGGTCACTTTCGAGTGCAGACCGGAACCCCGGTTTATCGCTCTAATCCCCTCTACCTCGTTGGGACTACATTCAGTGCGTCTTCAGGTTCGAACAGTCGCCCGATCAGAATTGCCGCTCTTGGCGGCGAAGGTCAGTGTGGCATTAATCGCGATTGGCGCAGTTTCGCCGTCGTTTTCGCCAAGCGTCCATCTTAGTGCCTTGTTGTCCGCTCGAACCTTTGTGCTTGTTGCGTCTGCAAACGACAGCTGCGTGTAGATCAAACGTTCGGTAATTGCGATAACAAGTTATTGCAGGACTCCAAAGACTTACGTTATGAAGGTCGATTGGAATAAATAATATTAGTGTAAAGAGCAGATACTAAGGAGATGTTTATGGTTGTTACCAGTGGCCATCACCGACCTGTTATGTCGGATTCACTTGATACGATTTGCTTGCGATTTTTAGTATCGACGTCGACCAACTCAGTTACGGTTCACGCTTCTGCAGCCCGAGCGACACCATGACTGAAAATAGCGAGCAGTATCTCATCAAGCCAATCACTCTTTAGCTTTCATTCTGCGGCGTCCGCGCGGAACGAATCGTCGATTGTCACACTATTCACGCGAAGTTTTGCAGTGTAGCGAGCCTCTGTTAATTTCGTTGAGGCGGCTGCAGTAGTCAGACATTACCAGGAAGACGTAGAATAAATGATTACAACGCGAAAAAGAGCACGGGAACTCACACCGACACCGACATCGAATTTCAATGGTTTGTTAATGGGCGACGGCAACGTTTTTTCCCACACTCCATCGCGCATGCAAAGTTCCGGGGGCGTCCACTAGGGGTGCTTCGTTTGTTTGCAAACATGAGTAGGAATTCTAAGGTATGCAAAAAAAAATTACAAAAAAACGGGCAGTACAGCGAAAAAGCTACAGAGGAGAGTGTATCAGGACCTGTTTTAGAGGAAGAAAAGGATGAACAGGGAAATTTCAGCCCTTCTCTCCAGTTCATATTTTCCCTCCTCTTGGCAGGTTGTCATACTCTGAAACCCCTGTAGCTTTCGCTGTACTGCACGGTTTCAGTTAGACGGAATATATGTATTGTTTTGCAGCCGAGGATTGGCATATCACCTTTGGTTAGTGGGGCAGGGAGGGGAGGGAACGGAGGGAAAGATTGTGAGAGGAAGGAGTGCCTGGGTTGATGCTGCCTAATTCTTTAATTTAACGTTTAAAAATCGTTGCCGCCTGGATTTCAACTTAGTTTCCCCAAGTGTGTAGCGGGAGCGGTCGCTTCTGCTTTCTGTTTTCGCTATGCTTCGGCAGTGCTCAATCACAATGCAAGACACGCACAGAGCTACGCTCGCTTTTGCAATGCGCAGCCAAATGAATGGTATCTGTTGAGAACACGTGCCCACATCAGTCTCAAGGGTTGCTTGCTCAATGGCATACGCCGTTTCACCTGATGTTGCACCGCAGACAAGGCGAGAAGCGCGAGCTCATAGCGTTAGGAGCTACTCTTGACGCACGAGAGCTTGTGCCGCCGAGATGTGCCCTAGAGAAAGGAGCACGCGCTTGTAGCCTTTCCTGTGGTACATCATAAGGTGAAACAGAGAATAGCAGTTTCGGTAACGTCAAAGCAGTCTCACGGCGTGTCTCAATATTGGCGTGTGCACCTGCGCGTGAGTACAACAATCCTGCGCAATCTGCGTCTGCAATGCATGCTCCAATCGCTGCAAAATATTAAATCCAACTTTGGCTTGGAGAAATCAAGAGATACAAAATAAAATCAAACAATTCCGCCAGAATAAAATTTTATTTCCATTTTCTTATCTTGCAGACCACCCGCTTATATGCAATACCTAATCAGCCGAACTCTAAGGCAGTATGCTTAATTCCGGCAACTTGTCTGGCGACTTTGGCCCGTAGCGGCCAGATGACAGCCGTACTATAATAAAGCGAAGCCTAACTTCACCACTTGTTCTGAGACGTGTGCCCAAAGATACCAGATGACAGCCGAACTACCAGCGAGGAAAGCCGCACTTTAGAAAAGTCTTTGGCGTATTAGGTCCAAAATTCCCTGACTCTGGTCAAAGAAGGTAAAATTGGGCTCTGCTTTGGCTTCTTCTGAGTTTTCAAGTAACCAAAGTAACAAACATTTGCCAACCTTGGGGGCAGAGCTCTGTGCTGCCTTCGGCTACGTCACAATTCAACATCGAGGGCGCCACAATAAAGGCTTATAATTACAGAACTTCCAGATCGCAAATAATGGGTATAACCGAAGGTAAATATTAATGTTTTACAGTTGAAAGGACGCGTCTCTTCTTCTACCAATGCTATCAAATCTGTACACTCAAAAATATTAGTGTTGTGAAAACAATTCACTGCTCAATATTTCGAGACAGAGCCATGTTTCAAAAACCACAGTAAAGACTGCGTTAGGTGTTTCACACAATCAGGTAATACCATATTCTATATCCGGCTCCTAATGTTAGTGAACAAAACAGAATGATAGGAAAATTTGTGGCTGATAACATGTGCTTTCACTTGTCGAATTTGAGTGATTGGAGGAAGTGAAAGCTGGTGTGGCTTTGCTTTTTTCTTAATTACAGAGAGCAGAGTCGAATGAATAAGAGGTGTTATGCCTCTTATTCATGAACACATTGTTGTGACAGAGTTTGAATGTTGTGTCGTTTGTTATTAGAAAAATAGAGATGGCGACTGCGTTCCCAGGAGGCCAGAGATAAGAATTTTTCGGTGATAGCACCAGCAGTTCCTTTGAGGTGATGTGCAGAAGTAAGAATATATCCTTAATTACAAAAAGATAAAAAAAGCTTTACATTTTAGTGCGGCGTTTAAGAGGATTAAAACGCTCCAAAGAGATGTGATTTTTATTAGTTATATTTGATACACCATATTCGGGATGTAAACATTTCTAACGAAGCTCCTGCCGAAAATGTAAAGCATGGATTGAGCACGTGCCAGTTAGGCCAGGTTTCGAAAGCTCGATCACGTAAAACTCTAGAATCATGGAAGGGACGAATTAATGAATAATATTTTTGGAACACAAACAAGTGAAAAAGCTTGCTCAGTGAACCCAGGTTTTCCTTTCGGCAGCAGTGACTCCAAACAATAGAGGACTAGAGCGATATGAACAGTCATCGACATCACAGAAACGCGTATTTAATTGATTCAGCTCGTTTAAGGCTATAATAATTTAAGGCTTAATAGGTAGAGAACTTTAAATATATTTTTGCTTTCATGCGTCCCATTCAGTCGAAAGCTAGCTTAATCGCTTTTTGAAGGGTAATTGCAAAGAAAAAAGTGTATTTTTAAACAGCCTAATTAGGACAAGCATTTCACAAAACAGTTTTTCCGCCAAAAACAATTTTTTTTACAGCAATATTTATTGCGCAGGACTGATTTTAGTTTGCGGCTATTTCACCCGTTTTGAATCGCGCGCCACAAAATTGCTATTAAACGTCACAGAGTATCTGCTATATGTCACGGAGTGACGTATACCAGCCACTCCGCGGGCGTCGAAAGAGCGGGAGTTTCAAATGTGGAGAGGTTGGGACTCCGACTAAATTACGCCCTGTGGCGTAAATATTGCTAGAAAAAAATTGTTTTTTCGCGGAATATTTCTTTTGTGACATGCTTGTCCCAATTAGGCTGTTTAAAAAAACACTTTTTTTTTCTTTGCAATTACCCTTTAAGAGATGTAGGGGATTATTTCCTGACTTTTCTTAATTTTTGGTTGTTTAAGTTATTGTCAAAGAAGACGCAAGCAATTCTAAAACTTCCCGACAGTGTCTCAAAGATTCTGCACTTGCTCTTTCTGAGCTTAGGACAAGGGAAGTGGGTTCTTCTACACATCACCAGATAAAAGAAGAAAGGACGTTTTAAAATACGTATTAAAAGCTCGAGAACATCGGAGAAGGATACTAAAATAATCGTATTTGGAACTGTGGCAAGGTTTTTGTTTACTAGACTGCGCAAAGACGAAGCGCATCACGGTCAAGAAGCGCACATGCCCCTTGACGCGCTGAGGCCGAGGAAATCTTGTCAATAGTTTAAGACGACGGTGCTCTCTGAAGATTCTGTAGCAGAGATAAGGCCCCCGGTTATGTTTTCTTTTACGGCTAGAAAACACCGTGGTCGACAAAATACGCGACCTCTGACAGTCTCCCAAATCCCAAAGTCCATATCCGGTACAATAGAAGTAAAAAAAAAAACTCATGCCAATTATGTTGCAATATCGGTTTATAATTTTATCCTAGTAAAAAGATTTGCTCAGAAAACATTTTTTTAGAAGTTTCTTTAGGTATGACCCACTTTAGCTGCACGATTAAGATGACAACTTTCCAAAACTTTAGTTTTCTTACATAATTAGTAACAAACGAAATTTTTACAACTTACCTACATACGTTTATTGTTTTATTTATTTAAATCCTCGAATTCAAGCATATGTTACATACGTTTTATAATACGCAACGAGACCGCACAGACGCTATATATAACTCCGGATGTCTACATCTTAATCAAGTATAAAGTTTATGCTTCGAAATTTCTATATTAAAATATTTGTAGATTTGTATATACCGAACATTGGAAATTTATAATTACAAAATATCAAGAAACTATCTGTTGAATTTCATCTGAAATCATCCTGGCATAGCTATCATTCTCAAGGATAATAGTTTTACGCAGAGTATTTTTTTCTATGATAAAAAGACGCCATGTGCGTCCGTAGAATTCTTGCAGGTTTCAGTGCCCAAAGCCATAATACACCTTGGTTTGAACGAGCCTCATTTCAACATACAGACTCTCCAAACACGATCTAATATTTTATAAATGTTGGAGGCTTCCGTTTTATTCTTAATTGTCTCGCACGCTATAGACGGTCCTTGACCTGTGGTCCTCACACAAAGAAATTAGGTTCTCGCAGGTTAATGGCAGCTATTGCTGTATACAAATATTCCCCGCATTACTGTTAAGGAATAATTGATTGCGATGCGGGCTATCGATATTATCATGAAGAATACAGTGGCGGATGTTTTTAAACAAGATGTACAAATTCACAATAAAAAAGGAACTTACTTGTAGTTTATAAGCAGCCCAAATTCGGTCTTGCTTTTCGGATTTGTTGAATGGTCTTTCATGACGTTTTGAAGCCATTGAATGGCCCCGTATTTGTTGTCAAAGATAGTTACACGCGGATTTTGATAATATAGGCTGTCCAAGAAAATGTAGTCGCATACTCCAGGCTTCGTTGCGACTTTTGATGTTGCAAGCCAAATTCCGTACGTGCAGATGACTGGTTTCAAAACCATGGGAATTGCTAAAATGTCAGATACATTTATTATATCAATAGTTCAAAAGCAGCCAAGTAATTTACAATGTTTTTTACAACAGGAAGTCAATATTAAACTTATAAATTCATCACACCAATCTTGAAATGAATATGTATTATATATTATCATCTAATCAAATACGTATACTAAAAAAGTCCTGCAATGGCAACTGCTAAAAACACACTACAGATATCATAAACGTAGTAAAATACTTGAACGGCAGTATGGTGTTCATTACACGACGTTTCGGAAAGATACTACCGTCTATTGCTGTTCAAACATATTTCTACGTTTACGACTTTTTTGGTGAAGACTTGTTCATTAATACAGTTTGTGCACATATCGTGTAGAAGCCTTGAAGCACCACAGTTTTATTGTCTCTAGAGCATTTAATGTGAAGAATAAACTGAAGGATCTGCTTTGTGTGGAGTATAAGACCTGCGGAGCCTTAACCTTCGTACATTTAATTGACCGGCATCTAATTCTTTGTAGACACCAGGCCACCGCGCACCGTAGATGAGTGAACATGAAGAATCGTACACCCTTGCAGTGCTGAATGCTGATAGAGTTGAGTTGATTGAGATTTTTTCTTAGTCCACGTCGCGGCCATTTTTATCAAGCTATTTAACATCCCTAAAAAGGGCTTGGGCGTTAACGGATCTAGTTTCCGCAGTTCTATAGGTGTTGAAGAAAAAAAAAGATTTTTACTACACTCTAAGAAAAAGGAAGTGTGACTTGCTCCCTCAAAGACACAAATGCGCTGACACAACCATTGGTTCCCTAGGGGAGCAACATTACCGGGAGCAACCCTTGCTCCCCTACCGTTAGACCACCGAAGTTGAACCCCAGGACTAACTTTTGCACCCTTGCATTTAGGCCACTGGGACAAAATATTGCGCTCTTACCTTATTTATTACCGAATTGCGCCCTTACCCACCCAGGTGGCGCTAGGCAACATCAAATTCAAAATTGGTATAAAATATGGTATCGCTGGGGTAGATTTTTTCCGACGCTCATTATATTATCAAATGGACAACGCTTATTTCACATTTACACACGTATTACACATTTTGACATAGAGAAGGAATTAGAACACCGATGACACACACACAACACAAGCGCGACAACACACTATTTCAATCGCCACCCCAAAGCCTTCCCTTGCGCCTTTTATACTGATCATATGAAAGGATACGTTTTGTCAGTGACCATCTCAATCGTGAACGATGTTACAAATATGGTGCTGCTTTCACACCAATATTGTCCTCTAATATTGTCCCTAAACTTTCCAAGGAGTATATACCTTACTAAGAAGTAACGATAGACACAGTAATTATTTGTGACAGTCTATGAAACTTCGTCCCCATAGGCTCCCAGCAGCCATGTTTTCGCTTCACCGCCTAGACTGCCTTACTTTGCGCATGCGCGTCTCCGTAGCAAACCGTATCGTCTTTTGCAAACAAAAAACAAAAAAAAACATTGATCGCTAAAAATACAAAAAGAAATGAATCCAGAATTAATCTTTTTTTTTGTCTCTGGAAAGGTTTTCACAACGTGCTACGTGGCTATTTTCATCCCAGTTAAACGAAAAAAGACCAATATAAACGCTTTCAAGGCACGTTCAAAAGAATGCAAAGGTAAATGATGCAAGGACAATGGTCAAAAGCCGCATGACCAGTGCATCAACACTGGCGGCGCTTGAGTCAACGCTGGCTTCTACGACTTGCTGGGAAAGAGGCTGCAATCGTTACAACTAAGCTTCAACCCTTAATCATGCCCGCTCCTGCAATTTGTTATGCTACGGCTGTCTGTGGATACCTCCCCTGCGTTCCGAAACAGTAAGTGCGTCGCTAATGCTGGCCATCGGCGATGCAGCAGACGCCGCCATATTGGCCGCGCGTCTTTTGCTCCCGCACTCTTTTTCCCGCACGCCCCTCGCTGCTTTTGCTCCCGCGGCTGCTTTTGCTCCCGCGCGCCTCTCATTTTGTCCCAGTTGAGTGCAGTTAGTCCTCAGCATTTGCACACGGTACCTAACTTGAACCAGATGGTCTCTTTGGGGAGCAAATAGGAGTTCAGAGGACCAAATGTTGCGGTTAGTCCTTTGAGACCATCTTTTTTCTTAGAGTGTAGTGACGGTAGCCGTAACGCGTTCGTTCCTTTTATTTAGTGGTAACGGGTTCCTCTATTTGCAGGTAATGGATAACTATGTTCATTATTTGTCCTACAACGTCTACAACTCTGATTTCTAGGTGCCACACCAAAATAATATTGCAATCACCCCAGACATATTCAAATATTTGAACATGTTTCCGCACGGCAACACTCACACTTTAGAAAATAAAATGCCCGCGCAATTTTTCCCGGTGTCGAAAAACGAAATAGCAACGACGAGAACGCGCGGAAGAGCTTGTCCAAGCGAGGATCCAAGTCCTTAACGAGGGCGACGTTAGCTTTGTGGAAGATACACTGCAAGTCAGCAACCGGCGCCGATCCTCTAGACAGTAAAGAAGCTAAGAATCCTGATGCTAGGTGTCAACAAAAACATCTTCGGAGGCCTTGTGCGGAACCCGCCTACCACCGTCCAAGACTTCATCACTGAGGCCGCAAACATCGAAGGAGCCCTTCAAGCGCGCGCCTCCCACTACCAGAGGCTTCCAGGCTTCAGTGACCACCCGTCGGTTTAAAGCAGCAACACCCCGGACGTACGCGAGATTATCCAGGAAGTTGTCCGGGAGGAAATCAAGAACTTCGTGCCTTCTACCCACCAGCCTGCTTCGCTGTCAATAGCCCAAGTTATCCGCGAGGAAGTTCAGTGGGTACTCCAACCTGAGACTCCTGCCAGCGTAGCCGCACCCGAGGAGCCCTCTTCTTACCTACGCCACGGTAGCCCGAGAGACCGGCGCCAGCTGCCCAGCAGTATTTGAGGCCACCTCGACGTCTTCTACCAGAGCCACAGACTTTCCGCCGTCGGGAAGGGCAACCCTAGCTCGTGCGCACTGAACAACTGGCGCCAAGGAAGACAGATGTGTGCCGCACGGCCGATCGACGACGGCTGTGTTATCACTGCGGCGAGGCGGATCACGTCTACCGGAGGTGCCCGTAACAACAAACGGGCCTGCGAGGCCTTGCGCCGAGGGACCCGCGAACCCGCCTTGGGGAGTAACCAAGGGACATCAAGGAGTACCTCCGACGACCCTTGTCCCCGGTGCCGACTCCATCCGAACTTCCCGTTCGCCTTCGCCTCGACGTGCGATTTCGCCCTTCCGCCGCTCTCGTCGGGACAGCCTGTTGCACCTATCTCGTCGGGAAAACTAAGTGCGGCAACACCTGGAGGTGGTGTTGCCGAATACGACCGAAGGAAAGGGCCTCCAAGAACGACGGAGCGCTCCCACTCTCCCGACGTTACGCATCACAACGACGCGAATGCATCGGTGTCCAACAACCTAAACGTTATTATCGACCGCCTCGACGCATCGGCATTCGTTGACACCGGAGCAGACTACTCAGTCTTGTGTGGGAGGCTCTCTCGCCGCCTGCGAAAAGTTATGACGCCCTGGAGAGGACCACAATTTCGAACCGCCGGAGGACACCTTTTCACGCCTGTCGGAAGGTCGGTATTTGCTCGCGTCCGAATTCACGGCGAAATGTATCCCGTGATATTCGTCGTTCTACAAGACTGTTCCAGAGGCGTCATTCCCGGCATGAATTTTCTGGGTGAGTACGGCGCCGTCATCGACATTGGTGAGAGCAGATTGACGCTACGGACGCCTGTTCCGCCTTCAGGGGTCACGACGAGTACGACAACCCTTAATCGCGTCTCTGCCGCGATTAAGTGTTGCCGTACCCGTAGTGACCAATGCAGCTACCTGCGGCGAAGTTGTTCTGGAAAGCAACATTAAATTGCTCCGGGGAAGAGGAATAGGTGTCGCACGAGGAGTGGCTGAACTTCAGGATGGGCGCACCATGTTTTTCCTGACGAACTTCCGACAAGAAACTCAGCACCTCACGAAAGGTGCCATGGTGGGCCACGTCGAGGAACTTCAGAACTCCGCCGAACTCGCCGCGATTGCTGAAGAATCATCACCATGTCAGCAAGACATTACGCTACCAGCGCAGCTCGACATTGACCTCAAGCTTCCCGGCCCGAAACGACGGCAGTGAGTGACCTCCACTCCGAATACAGCGACTGCTTCACGACGTCGTCGAGGGTGCGCCAAACCGGCGTTGCGAAGCATCGCATCGCTACCGAGGACGAAGCACGGTATGTGCACCGATCGCCGTACCGAGTCTCCGTAAAATAAATGGTGGTCATCCAAGAGCATTTGCAAGAAATGCTGAACGACCACATAATCCAGCCTTCAAGGAGTGCGTGGGCCTCTCCCGTGTTACTGGTTAAGAAGAAGGACGGAACGCTTAGGTTCTTTGTGGACTGCCTGCAGCTGAACGCGCTAACGAAGAAAGACGTCTATCCACTCCCCCGCATCGATACCTCGCAAGACCAGCTGCCCCAACCTCGAATTTGCGAGAACGCTAAGAAGAAAGAATAAATAAAACAACAATCCGCTGCCTGGAATCGAACCCAGACAAAAATGTTCTTGTCAGTCGCGAACCCAGACATTCAGCGCGACAGCCAAGCTCGGTAACCATTTGGCCACGTACGCGCTCGATCAGCGACGCGCATGGATATATTACAAAAAAAATTTGATTTATGATATTGTGCTTAAATGAAAATGAACTCATCGTTTGAGTACGCACGTCTATGGTCCGTGGCATGTTTAATAAAAAAGCGACTTCCCATCAGGTTAAGATAATTTTACACCTGGTTCTAGGAAGACGACAACAGTCTCTCAATTTGAATATTTTTTTTGTATTT
>JAZHYW010000483.1:0-11421 GCA_037355805.1 Ixodes ricinus
CTATCAAAAACATCTCATTGACAAGTTTGAAATGCCCAAAGAGGAATCCACTAAGAAGCTGCTGCTCACACTTCACGACAAAACGAAATACGTTTTGCACTACCGGATTTTGAAACTGTACATCCAGTTAGGACTAGAGGTCACCAAAATTCACCGAGTCCTCAAATTCTCGCAGCGAGCGTTCTTGAAGGAGTTTATTGATTTTAACCACCAGCTGAGGCAGCAAGCAACCAACTCCTTCCAGAAGAATCTTTCCAAGCTGTTCATGAACAGCATATATGGCAAAACGATCGAGAATGCACGTAAACATGGACACATTAAACTGTGCGTTAAAGAGGACGACATACTGGAAATGCTTCAGAAGCCGAACCTGACGCAGTTTCGAGCACTTAGCTCGCAGGTTGTAATTTTCCAGTTTGCTCCGAAAGTGATCAAACTCAAGCAACCACTCTATGCAGGGTTCTCGATTCTTGAGATATCAAAAATAGTAATGTACGACTTCTTTTATAATCAACTTCGTCGTGCGATCCCCTCAGCGAGGGCTCTTTACTGCGACACAGATTCCTTCTTCCTACACCTTCACGGATCAGACGTAGACGACAAACTGCTCCAACTCCGAGACGCATGCTTGGATACATCTGGATATCCAGAGAGTCACAAGCTCTTTTCAACCGAAAACAAAATGAGGCTCGGTGTGTTAAAAAATGAATATCCCACTACTCACTTAGTGGCTTTTTGTTGCTTAAAACCAAAACTATACAGCTTCAAAACAAGCAGCAACACGTGTTGCGTAAGAGCCAAGGGAGTAAAGAAATCTGAGTCTCGCAAGTTCACATACGAGCTGTACAAGCACGCTCTAGAGACGAAAACTTTGCACAGAGTGACGCAGCATTTGATTGCTCGAAAACTTAACGAGAACAAAAGCATCGCGGTCGAAAAGATTGCTCTGAATCCGTTCGACAACAAGCGATACATTTGCAGCGACGGGATTACGACGTTTCCTTTTGGCCACAAGAGCGTTTTAGGAAGCGAGCGATCTGCCTCCTCATCACACGCCTTGTAAATATTTTGGACTGTATCGCAATTGTTCGCGTTTCCCACCGGTGTCTTGAAACTTCTTGTGTACAACTTCGTTAGTGTACGAAAGCCGGATCCTATCTCTCTTCTCACCTCATGCCCTGACCTTCTAAATATTTTTGGATTGTATCGCGCGCGTTGCTTTGTTATTCAACAACTTTTTTTTTTGCCTCGGATGTGTTTTGATATTGCTTGTGTTGTACATTTTTGTGTAAAGTGTTTCCAGTGGTTTCACGTGTCGCGTAGAGTGATTTTAAAAGCCGTATCTGTATTTATAAGCGTGCGTGTTTTTAGAGCGAATGATAATTAAAAAAATGAAACATCATATCTGTCTCGTCTTTAGCGCGTATGGATGCGACCACGCTCCGGTCCATTTCCCACACAGGCTCCGTTCAGCAGCTGCAGATGACGCTAAAATTATCGAGAGACGACGTGAGCGCAAGAGTTGTCGACATCTACCAAGCTGTCGCTAACATTATCGAGAAATGTCACGTGATAATGGTGAAAGTTCACGCTAGCTAAAGGATTCAGGTGCGCGCCATCTACAAACAGATTCGGGAACTCACACGCATTGCGCGCACGCGAAAATACGGATGGGCACATCTTAGGAAGACGCACAATTTAACTTTGCAGCAAAAGATGGCGCAAGTTCAAACCCACGCCGCAAAATGTCGCTCATGCCCTAACAACAAAGACGCTTAGCAACAAAAGACACGCGCCATCTATGAACCGAGGTGTCAACTGCGCAGCGATTCAAATATCAGGTGACGTTGGTCGCATGACCCACCGGGAAAACACGCGACAATGCATTTCTCGTCACTCGGCGACATATCTGTGTCGTCATCGTGACAGTGCATTTTCCCGCCTCTCAGATGACTCAACAATCCTGAACTCTTCCGTCATCCCTGTAGCGCCCTCCGGTGAATGACTCAGCAATTCCGTTACAAAATCCAAGTGTTGCGACAGCTCTAACACGTGATCTGAATTGCGCGCTCGACGTACGAAATACTAGGACAAGTTAAGTCGTCCAAGAACCATTGTGCTCGTAGCTCAGACGGTAGAGTGTCGGACTTCTGAGCGAAAGGTGCCGAGATCGATTCCCAGCCGCCGCTGAACCTTTTTTAGCGTAGATAAAATGTCACATGTCCTTGGTCGTCATGTGACCGTCCCGCGCTATGACGTCATCATCCTGTGACGTCACCCTCTGGAGAATGACTCAACTGAATTCGCATCCTCTGGGAACATGATTGACAGGTCCCGAAATTTGGAGGCCGAGGACCGGACTATGAAAAGTGTGACGTCACGGTCACGTGGGAGGATGATACAGGATGGAACCGAGGCGCGTGCCGAGTGTCGTCCCGATCTCTGACGTCATCATCATGTGACTCTGGCGATTGATTGACAGGTCCCGAAATTTGGGCCCGAGGACCGGGCCATGGGCGTGGGAACGGGGCGTGGGAAGGTGACGTCATGGTCACGTGGGAGGATGATACAGGATGGAACAGAGGCGCGTGCCGCGTACGTGCGCTGATTTTGTTTACATTCGTGTACGTGACCAGATTTTGTTTACCTCCGGCTCAATCGTGTATCATAATATACCCAATAGACTCAACAGAGGCGCGTGCTGCGTACATGCGCTGACTTTGTTTACGTCCGTGTACGTGACCAGACTTTTTGTTTACTTCCGGCTCAATCGTGTATCATAATATACGGGGCGTGGGAAGGTGACGTCATGGTCACGGGGCTGCCCCCGCCCCCTTGGGGGCTTTGGTGGCCGAGTTTGTTTGTTGTTGTTTATTTCCTGTTCCATCGGGTATCATAATATACTACTTAAAACATTAGAGTAAAATACACTTCCTATTGGAAACCTAGTTTTATAAAGGCTAAATTGTATTTTTTAATGCGAAATTCGTTTTGATAACAGGACAGAATCGTTTTAACCAAATTTTATAGGCTTAATACTCAAAACCAGTGAATATACCTCAAACGGAATGTATTCTGGATAAACAGAAATGTAAAACAAAACACAACGCAAAAATAAATATTTTTTTTATATACAGCGTGCCGAAATTGAACGAAAAGTGAAAACCTTCTTTCTTTCGTAATTTATCTCTCAGTGCTCGTACGAGATTAAGACACAAACTTTACATAATGTAGAAGGCAATGAAAAATTCTACAAGTGGTATAATTTTAACAACAAAACTAAACATAGTCGACGAAAAAAAATCCGCATTTTAGGTCACAGTTGTTCGCGGAGGAATGTTTGGGAATTTTTACAGGAGATTGAATCGATGAATAATAAATAGTAGCTGGAATGTCGTTTTACCGACATGCATATATATCACAATAAAAAATATAGATCTATTTTGAATACTTTGAGATGAGAGTGGTTCAAATACGCCACATACGACAATCGTCAAAACCCACCATCGGCATTTGCTCTTTGCGCTCAAACGCGACGCAAAAAAAAAAACTTTTATACGGCGTGCTTAAATCGAACGAAAAGTGAAAACCTTCTTTTTTCCATAATTTATTTCTCAGTACTGGCAGGCAAAAGAAAAACACAAATTTTGCTTAATTTGGAAGGCAATAAAAGTTCTACACGGGGTATTATTTCAAAGGCAATACTAGAAATAGTCGAGTAAAAACAAAAATCTGCAATTTAGGTCATTGTTGTCAGTGAAAGCATGTTTGTGGATTTTTAGAAAGATTGGAGCGAGGAATAATAAATATTAGTTATAATTTCATCTTATCTAGTTGCACATATATCACACTAAAAATATAGACACTCTCTGATGAATACTTTGAGAAGGAGTGATTAAAAAGCACCAGACACGACAATCGTAAAAACCTCGTCGTTCTTTGCCAGTTCTTTGAGATTTTTTTTTCTGAAACTAAACATGTCAGGAAATTAAAAATAAAAGAATTATTCTTCTTGAAACATGCGCCACGAAATACAAAATAAATGTGAAGCAGAATAAAATATACGACTGCCCATCGTTACCTGAATCCAAATAAAACTGCCCATAAAAATATATATATATATATATATATATATAAATTTCAAGAAATTAAGTTGCACTTCGCAGCGTTGTTGCTGATTTAGAGCATTTAGTGAGTTGACGTTTCGACCTGAGACAGGTCTTCCTCAAGTAGGCCTGTCTCATGCCGAAACGTCGACCTACGAAATGCTTTAAGACAGCAAAAATGCTTCGGTGTGCGGCTTCATTAGCTTATAAACTTCAACATCCTACGCTATAATTTCTTCATCTATCTCTATTTATATATATATATATATATATATATATATATATATACAAATAAAAACGGACACCTGCTCGAAGAAAACTGTAAGGTAAGGCTTATTGCACTCCCTAAAAACCAGCATCACTGGCTCTACAGAAAATGAAATTATTTTTCAGAGAATGACGATGAGGTTGCACTCCACAAGACTTGTTACACAGTAAGTTTATCAAGAAGGGCCCGAAATGGTTTACTGTGGCCGTTGGGAGTAGAAGCACGTCTATGAAAAGGATAGTGTCATGGGCCGCTACAAGAAAAAAAACAGCAAGAGAAATTCACAATGCCCTTTTGATAAAATCCCAGGATAACAACTCCTGTGACTGCACCATCATTGCTATTATTTGACAAATAATTTGATCTCTGCAAAGCCAATGAGGCCGGTTTCTGAGGAGCGTGTTTAACTGCATACAAAACAACTTCACACCCAGCGATTTCTTCTTTTTTTTTTCAAATTTGCACATGTGATGTCGGGCACCACAGCATCCTCTATAATTTGTGCTGCAGGAGAGACGTCGCAAACGAAAAAGTATAATTAAAATCGTATCATTCAAATCAGTTTTACAGTCATTAGACAGCACGTGCCGCTGGTTCTGAGTATTTATATTTTTTACCTAAATAAACTCTTCATTTGATAGTTACACCATGTCCAGACCAAACATTTTTTCCTTTTGCCTGTGTTTGTTTTTTCTATTATCTCGTCTTGATGCATGTCGGTTCCGGGTGTTTTCTTTGGTAGCTCTAGTAGGACTCGGGCACGATGGGTAAACAGTCATGTCTCGATAATATGAATACTCTGCTATATAAAAAACATTTCCCTACTTTCTCAGTTAAAATATCAACCTGTCAGTCCCATGAACCGCATCGAACATTTTTTGCACATTCAGTACGTCATTTTCAACTGAAGTGTTCAAGCGATTAGGCGTTCAATGACTGATGTTAAACTTCTACCTATTTCCTGTTATCCCATAATAGACATCAGCTGTTGCACCTGCCGTGGATTACTTGTGTGTGCTCATTTTGACTCTGTGCATCATCACTTAGGCTACTCGCTGTTCATGAGCCTGGAAAATACACAACTGAATGAATGAATGAATCAATCAATCAATCAATCAATGATTTTTCGGGGATCAGCAAGGGTAAATACCTGCATTGTGTTTTGCTTTTATCGACAGCTTATATTATTTTTAATGTTTCGGGGAGGAAAACGGAGGTGCCCATAGCTAATGTGGCAGGTTTCTCTGCAGATGCTCCAATCCATAATGGTGGCATAGCAGGTGTCTGTGGCTGCAAAACATGCCACAAGCAAATTATATACAATGTGAACAATTGTGGAGATTCGACATTTAAATCAACCATCAATTATGCCTACTATCCTTCGCTCAACTTCCAGGAAGTGACACAACACAACAAGAAGGCTGCGAATGGGTTTACTGTACTTCCCGGTTGACCGTCTTCGAGAGCCGGCAGTCCGGTGACCCGCTGGACTCTAGTTGTCGCCCGTCGTTCATAGCTCGCAACCGGAGTCAGCATGTCCACGCCTTGCGGATCGTCCTTCCCAAGCCAGTGCTGGGTAGGCTAGCTGTTCAGGGCTGCCTCCAGAGCCAGAGTCTCGTTGCGGAACCACTCCTTGGCTGCTGCGACCTTGGCCGTTATGGACAGGTCTTGCCGGTTTCGCCATTGGTGATGCAAGCCACGCTGGTGGAATTCTCCGGGGAGTTGCCGTGGGCCAGACCAGCCGGAACGGCTCGCTCTATCGTTCCTGCCCGGCCCCAGCCTCGTGCGGCACATTCTTCCTCTTGCTGTGCCGGCTGGCCGCCACGCGCCTCGCGGCTCGACCGTCCTCTTCTTCCAAATTTCCCCACAACACTAGATCAAAATGTGGATATATGGAACCAAAGTTTGCATTGCTAGAGAACAGTACTCAAGACTGGTGTAAAAAGGGAGCCAGGCAACAAGGTGTACGTGTGAGGAGGATATTTACGCTTCGCATGAGCTTTTTTTAAAGAAAAGCTTTTGCATCCAGTTTTCTGCACGCCGTCACATTTGTTACCAAACTCAGCATTAAATTTGGTGGCCGAAACAAAAAAAATTTGTGATACAAAAATTCATTATTTGAAAACTCGCAGGTTTCGAAAAATTTGGTTACGACCGCGCGTGCCAAACGGCGCGTGCGGTCGCAACAAAATGCTCGCCTACAGCTACGAGTGCCGGAACGGGCTGACGGGCATTTTGCTTGAAAACCCTGATCGCCTGATTCGACGTCACAGCGAAGAAACAATCGGCCCGATTTTCCCTACCATATTTCTTTAAGTTGCTCTTCCAGAGACTTGTAAAACATGTTTGTATCAATATGATATTTTGCCGAGTAGACTGCAAAACGGGTTTGTCAGACGACTTTCCATGCCTGCACATGTATTTTCATTCCCTTCAACAATTAATATAAAATTCACTTAGTGGATGTGTCGCACTGCAGTAATTCAATTTCTCGCCATGTCGCTTCCCAAGATCTTGAAGAGAACCAGTAAAGTTTGATGCTTAAGTCACCTTCGCGACTGTGGCAGCGTTTCACGCAGCAGCAGCCACGTTTATTTTTGAAGGAAACTCTAGGAGTAGAGGCGATATGTCACGGGAACTCGGTGAGGTCATAGAAACGTGAAGTCGAGACTTACTTTACAAAAAGCGGTTCTAAGAAGGTTCACGCAAATCCGAAATGCCACGTTCGCACGTGGTTTCTGAATGTGCCCACCCGCAGTCCCCGCAACCCGGCCGCGCTGGCCTACCCAATTTCTTTTATATTGCAGCCGCTAGATGGCACACGTGTAGTGCCAAACTGCATTGTTGGTTACCTATGGGCACACCAATAAGCCCGATTCAGTATGACTTAGACAACTGTGGGCTACCACTCAGTGGGCCCATTAGAGCGTCGATAGAGACAGGTGGCATCTAGAATGGATGCCTGTGAGACGCTGTCACGTGTCTCACTGCAATGAATTTCGTGGCTCATCGGGATTCGTAAAATTCGCATTATGCCATGTCCCTGCTTACACTGAGAAGTAGGCGACGGCGGTGCGCGGCGCCGCAACATCGCCATGACTGCCCGACAGCCACGGCCGGGTTGCCGGCGCGCCGGCTGCACGCGACTCCGAGGCGCCAATTGCCCGGCCTCCTCGGGCTTCGTGCGTGACGCTGTGCTCCCCTTGCCCGTTGCTTACTCATGTTGCGTTTTTACATTATTTTAGTTGAATGCCGAGGTACTCAGAGTGAGGTAAGAATTTCTCACAAAACAAAAGTATATATTTGATAACTAACTTTTTACAATTCTATTCTAAAACCCTTTCTCAATGCTTAAAAGCATATTACAAATATCGCGATGATTCTAGCCGAAATAAAATTTTATAGTGGCATAGCAAGAAGGCAAGATCGATCAACGGGTCGTTGAAGTGCGCTACTGCATTGAATGAATACTTGTTAATCGAGCGACAAAGAATCTGTCTCGAACTGAGTGTTACAGAAATGCCGCGGTTATGATAATTATGTAACATAAATTATAAAATTTCTTGTGAGTGTGCAACTAAATGACTAGAAAAACCGTTTGTCATAATTTCCTGCGAGTTATGAAAAATACCACTCAACTTCAACTTCCCCAGAACGTGCTGCTAATTTCTGTTAACTAAATGTGCAATATAATGCCAAATATTCTATTTAAAAAACACTGCCCACCTCAATTTTGATATGGGCGGACATTGTGTCCGAGTGAGCTCCTGCGGTCGCAAAGCTGTGACAATTCATGTCGTGCAAGCATGCACAAATAAAGGGATCATGCAGACACTTTTGATATTTTATTTTTCAATTGAAATAGGCATCAGACAATGTTTACAAATTCATAAACTGTAGTGATGCTTGTGTGCTGAACAAATCACTTAAATAGACCCCGCTAGTATTCGTACCCGTGGCGACACCTCGAAAAGACGGGAAAACCGATTTTCCGTGAAGTTCAAGCGTCATGACATCAGAGTAGGCTCGTAAAGGACGGTTCCCAGATCTGCGTTCCGAGCTGCAGGAACGACCGAAACGACATCAAGACATGACACCGGGACAACCGTTACACAGGGTTGCTTGACAAAGCTGCCCTACCAAAAACAAAACTGTTGAAAAATAAACCGGAACGAATCCGGAATTTCAGTCCGTCATATGGGCCCATAAGCAAACCGGATTTCTTGAAACCGTAAAATGAACAGGAAATAATTAGTCCAGAAACCCAACTGTAATTGGTTGAAGCGGAAGCTGAACCGTATCTGGCCAATCCGTAGAGCTTCACCGGAGTGGGTCTAACTATGTATTAAACCGTATCAGGCACCCTACAAAAAAAATGGTTAAAAAATAAACCGGAATGAATTCGGAATTTCAATCCGTCATATGGGCTCATAAGCAAACCGGATTTCTAGAAACCGTGAAATGAACCTGGAAATAACCAGTCCGGAAACCCATCCGTAATTGGTCGAAGCGGAAGCTGAGCCGCATGTGGCCAATCCGTAGATTTTCACCGGAGTGTGTCTAACCAGTATATTAAACCGTATCAGGCACCCTACAAAAAAACCGGTTGAAAAATAAACCGGAATGAATCCCGAATTTCAATCCGTCATAAGGGCTCATAAGCAAACCGGATTTATAGAAACCGTTAAATTAACCGGAAACAACCAGTCCGGAAACCCAACCGTGATTGGTCGAAGCGGAAGCTGAATCCGTATCTGGCCAATCCATAGATCTTCACCGGAGTGGGTCTAACCCTATATTAAACCGTTTCAGGCAACACTAAAAAGTAATAGAAATAGTTTAATAGAGTGACATACCTACCCTTACAAAAATGTCATATCTGGATTTATTTTAAAAAAATACGGATATGAATATATAAAGAATTGGGCACATATGGCAAGATATGCATATTAAGGCCATATCTGGATGGATAAAGTCATATATGCACAATTCCCTATATATTCATATCTGCCCAATTCTTTATATACCATATAGAGACTGCTTTATATGATCCCATGTTTGGGCCTGTCAAATAGGGTATCCACCCCATATAAAGCAATTTCCATGTGATGCTACATCTAGAATCACATGAAAATTGTACCATGAGGCAAGTACTATGCTTTCCAGGTCCAGACTTGGGATCGTATAATGCATTTTAGGAATATCCACAAAATATACAATTTACTGCTATCCCACATTGCCAAACTTGTATTTAAGTAGATATATCTACAGGATAGGCCACAGACCCATCTTTATTGGCCTGGTTCGGAATTTGTCATTCCGACAAATGTGTTTGCTACAAAGATAGAAAGCAGGCAATCACTAGTTAGAAAACATTTTAACATATCATTCGACGTCAGAAAGTCGCAGCCCTTTGGTGGGATTGGTTGTCGAGGGAGCAGACAGGGAATATGGCTTGCAAAAAAACAAGTTTTATACATAGAAGTGCCGAAACTCCAAACTAGCCATCCCCCATTAAAAAAAATGATAAGAAACTGTAATATCACACGGACAACAAATAAAATTTAAAATGTAACAGCACACATGGACACCTATTAAAATAAAACAAACGGGAGGCGACAATTATGCTGTAAACTACACGAGCGTTCCAAAGTTGTTGATTCTCACCTCACAGAGTCACAGTCTGGTTCACCTCTCTGGTCGAGCTGCAGGAGTTTTGACATGGGCTTGCTTGCTAGCGTCGTCGTTGAAGTCCTTCCTGAACCGTGCGATATTCAAAGTCCCCCAGTTGCTCCTCGCTGGCTTTGTTTTTTCCGTTCGGTCCCCAAATCATCCTTGTGACCACGCATGTTGCACACACACACAGACACTATTGTTTGCCGGAGGGCAATACGAGATGAAAAGGTCATTACTGCTCCTTGAGCACGACGAGGTCACCTTTGTTTCCCGGACTAGAAAATGAAGAGGGCATCATATCTTGAACTTTCAAAAAGGAAACAAATTACTACATAAGTAACAAAAACAAAAACACGAAGGACTAAATCATGAGAAAAATACGAAATAATGAACACACAAGTAAAAAGGATAAAGACACGAAGGACTTACACACACAGCCATATTTGGTCAATTAACAATAACATTTAATTCTGGTCAAAAACCATCCTGCTGCATTAAAGATCACCAATATGATGTGTGAACTAGGCGATCTTGAGCAAAACAAGAATATTTGTGATCATAATCAAATGTCATTGCGACCTCAAAAAGCGTGGCTGCCTGTGTAAGTCTTTCGTATTACTATTCTTCTGAATTCGATATTCATTATTGTGGCTGCTCAGGACCAGGCGGAACTTGATGGTGCTTTTTCCATTCTGACTTTACTTCTGGAAAGCTTCGTACCATAGAAAGAAGCACTAGCTTGTCTACATAATCCTACCCCTTCTCCTTGTAGATACCATCCGTGTATGCTGTAATTGGAAGAAAAAAGACAAAATTACACCATCTTCCCGAGGGAAACCATGGGGTGATGCGGAGCATCGCTGATCGTAATTAATTTATTTCCTTCTTAACTGATTTATTTTGGCCGGCCGGATTTGGGCTGCGGCGGACGCGAGCGGCCGAGAAACGCTAGCAGACGACAGCTGCAGAGTTGCGTGGGAAAGCCCACCCCACTGGAAAGCCCTGGCGTGGCGCTGCGACCCGCGCGCCCAAAACTATCCTCCTTTCACTCCTGCGGGGGAACGCGCGCAGCGCGCTACCGCTGCTTATATTCACACTTGAAGGAGAGGAGACTAGAGGAGGAGAGTTGCGCATGCGCGCGCGGTGTGAGTAGAAGCGAACGCACGCGAAGTGCACGCAGCTGGTAGAGAGAGAGAGCGGAGAGAGTAACGCGCAGCTGTTGGAGAGAGGGAAGGAGTGAGAGTTGCGCATGCGCAGTGTGAGTGCGGACTACGACCGACGCCGCCGGGACATAGACCCGAGCAAGAGATGCTCCGCATCTAATGATCAGCGCACATACACATCATCAACTACATTGTTTTGTATTCCCTA
>JAZHYW010000485.1:0-70965 GCA_037355805.1 Ixodes ricinus
GAGGCACAAAACAGAAACAGCATTGTTAAACATGTCAGCAAACTGGCCAAGCCTGAGACCAATGGTTCTTAAGTATATAACTCAAGTATTATAACTGCTCTAATTGCACTCATTATGAACCTCTCACTTGTGTATTGCGAGTTCCAGTGGCCTTCACTTGAATTGAAAGCATATTATTTACACTAAATGCCTTCTAGCTTTCTTCAATGATGCTTGCAAAACATGTATTCTGCACGAAAATTTGCTTTTTTAGATCTTGGTTAAGTGAAACCATACATGACTGCTAAATGACAGTAGGAATAATAATGTTTCAGACATGTCGGAGTTTTGATGTCGTTGTTACTAACTTCTGTCGAAAATTCGTGCTTATCGCCATAAAAACGCGGCTTTTTTAAAAATAAACTTTCAGACGTAACTCATGCAGTGTTGAATGTTCCATGCCAGTGCAATTAATGCAGCGGTGCAGGCGAGCTGGATAAGAATAAACGATAAATTATCCCTGGAGAAGGGGAACGAGTGGACAACGAGCAAATGAAAAATCTCCAACAGCAGCTAGGCGACTGGTGCGCGGCTGAAAAAATCCGCCTGGTCCTGGTTTCAAACAAGGGACCGCTCCATTTCCAGTGGAGCCCTAAGACGTCAGTGGAGCAAACGGGTTTTAACAACTGCCACCTGTCTTACCACCGACAAGGGTGAGGCCTACATTAATGTTATGATGCTTATGCAATTAATGCAGGGGTGCAGGCAAGCTGGATAAGAATAAACGAATGTTCCATGCCTTCTCGGTCCATGAATTCTTTGTGCAGGAACATGTAAACTTATTAACTAGCCCATCTTCACATTTTAGTCCCTTTTTATTTCCACCACAACTATAAGTGCAAGATGAAGGCCCTTTACTGACTGTCCTGAAGAGCCTGTTAAGAGAGGTTCCAATTGCTATCCCTAGCAGTGTTAATATTTTTATGCTTAACAAATGTGTGCACTGTGCCAATGCTGTTTATGAATTAATGTACATACATGGTTTGGTTGTTCAACAGCTGAAGTTAACAGTACAATCAAGGGACTCCTGCCCATGTCATTAAGGCGACAGGTGTTCCCTTATTGACTTGTTAACCACATGAACAAGAATCTTATTCAATTATTAAACAACCCTGCTAACCACAACATATGTATGTTGGCACTCACCAAGGAGCACTTCAGCAGCAGTGCAGGTGTTCATGACCTCAGAGGCGCTGGTGCTGGCACCTTGCAAAGTCGACCCTTGCATGACGTCAGACAAATTGTGTGACTTGCCTTCAAATATACCTGCAAACAGAGCGGATGATCAAGCCGCATGAAGTCAGAAATGTTATTGTTGATGTTGTATAGTCATACATGCTGTCAATGTCTACAATTATGCTGTCCTCACGTGGTCTTTTTATCTATATGGCAGCAAAAATGGCACTTTCATAACTTCAGTTTATGGAACTGGTATAAATCTGGCAGCACACAAGCACATCAAATCTTTTGACTGGCAGTATTCGCTTCCTAGTCAGCAGCAGGCATTAAACATTTCCAAGCCTACAATATTATCAAAAAGGCACGAATGAATGGGTGCTCTAGCACCGTCTTTCTTTGTCTTGGGCAGTAAGAGCTGCAGAAATAAACATGGTTGTAAATAGTGTGGGGCGATTCAAAGCCACTTGTGACATGTTTTCTCGACTTTCAGTTTAAAAAGCTGTGCGACAAACTTGACATTGACAGCCGAGTGTAAAATCATGGCAATACCCCCTTAGAAAAAAAATAAATAAAAATTACGCAACGTAAAAAGAGAAAAACAAGATGTGAGGGGGGGACTCCTAAATAACTTAACTTTTTATTCTTTTGGAGGGGGGGGGAGGAGAAAGGCAAAAAACAAAAAAATGTTTGTTTTTTTTGTTTGTGGTAATGCCATTTTATGCAGTACTCAATGCCGACAGCACGAGCTCACAGGGGATATAATATTAATAATAATTTTTATTTGCAGTTGTGATACTCACTCGGCAGCGTGCAAGGCTAGACAGAAAGGTTGAGACCCTTACACAGCTGCGTCTGCTAGCCCGCCGCCAAATAAGGAAAAAAAAAAGACGAAAAAAGGAAAAGACAATCAAACAGAGAAAATACGCGTAAAAAAAAAACGGGTAACACTTCTGTGGCCACCACCACCCACCCACTAACCAATCCCCCCCCCCCCTCCCCCCTCCTCCACCCGGCGCGGGGAGCCCACAAAAGTAAGCACGCCCGCGGCAGCAAGCGGCAATCGACTGTTCATACTAAGATAACACGCACCATCGCCTGAAACTCACGACCTAAGAAATAGCATGAAACAAAATGCTACTGTAGCGTAGCAGTCAAAGATAAGAGCTCGAGTTGGAAGACGCTCTTTCGCTCGCTTCAAAGTAAAAGGAAAAGAAAGAAAAGCGCCGCGGCGCAAATTGGACCGATTGATTTATGTCGCTCGATGTACCTTCATCCACAATGTAGGCACTTTTCCATATCCAGGGGCTTTAATGTCCCCATCCCAAGACAGACGTGTAAACATGAAGGCACACTAGTATAGAGTAATTCATTTGTACCAAAGATGCCTACGTGAAACTCAAACAGAAATACAACACACACACACACACGGCAGCATCACACACACACACACGGACACAGTGCACACACACAGCAGTCAGGCACACAACATGCACCACACACACGCACTACACACACACACACACACACACACGAACAAAAGCATGAAATAAAAGCGGCACTTACTAATCCGTGCGTGGTGTACAGGGCTGCGGCCACAGTAAACGCACCACGTCGCTTGGTGGGGAGCCGCAGGTTGGCTGCAGTTGTCGAGGGCCCTGCTGTAGCCATCGCACTCGCAGTTGCTTGCGTGGCATTCACGTCGCAACACACCTTTGATGTCTTGCGATGAATACATCACCGCCGTGAATTTCAAACCAACTTTCCTTTTTGAACGGTGCGGCTTGCGCGCGCCAGAGAACGCAACGACGACGACGTAATTTCACGCGGCGACCCGCCAAGCTACGCCTTTTGCGCGGGCTGAGCATGCGCGGTAGGACTCGCAACAAACTTTTTGTTTTTGTTTTCAACTTTTAAGAGAGAGGGAAAGGAACCTGAGAGAGGAAAGGGGCTTGTTCGAACCCTTTCCTCTCTCAAGTGTGCGCCGCCGACAGCGATGAGGGGAGACGCGCGACGCGGAGGCGCGGAGACGGGCGCCTTTACGGACTTTTGTGTTTTATTCGCGCTTTTTTTCTTTAAGCGGGACGGTACGCTTCGGCGGCTGTCGAGTGAGCCGCATAAAGACGTTCGGGCGGGTTAGGGCCGTTTACAGGTAGCCCTTCGATCTTTTTGGGCCGCTTCCAGAGGCGTCACGGATAGTTTTCTTCACAGGGCTGCTTATATCCCGTGTCTTATGCGGGACATTGAGGAGTACCGCTTGTACCCAGGCCATTATCCAGGACGTGAAGAAGAGTGCTATGGCTGTAAATAATAGCCGCTAACATGAGGCCGCTGTAGCAGTGTCAACGACAAGAGCCTCGTGCCGGCCGGCGCGCATTCACGTGCTCCGGAACAGAGGAGAAGCAAAAAGCGTTCCCAACAAAATGCTCAGATGTAAATTTTGTTCCGAAACCTTTTGTTCTCGCAGCCCACGGTGCGCTCATCCGACGCCGACGCACAACATGACTTCGGCGTGACTTGTCACAGTTGTCGCTATGACTGTGCCGGAGAATAAAATTCCCAATCAACTTTTAGCGAACCTTGTGGAAAATATACTGAATTAGAGTATACCATCGGCAAGATAAATCTGAAATCTGAATTACTGGGTTATGCTTTTACCATGTCGAAAATTGTAGTGATATTTGTGCTATGCCGTTGGCTGCATGAGCAACGATATCCGGAAGGATGGTCTTTATAATGTTGAGCGCCCATTTCGGCAGAATATACTGTAAGCTGAAAAATATTTCGTGTTTGTTTAGCCGCAGCTGCTACATGACTATTCGAACTAGGTAGAACGCTTGCGAAACCAGGCACTTGGAAAACCCTAGCAGGACAATTTTCTCAGTATCGGATAAACTACTATAGAGAAAAAAAGTGTTCGCAGAAGATAGTTATCGATTGGCAATATTTTAGAGCAACAGTTTTTAATCTAATATAATTTTACAATTGTATTATTATTATGCGGAATATTTTTTTTTACTTTTATGGATTAGTACCCCTCGCGGCTGATTTCGCCTAACAATATTTTTTTTTAAAGTTGTTACGCACAGAACTTTTTAAAGAGCAAAGGTAGAAGAATAGAATGGACTTTCCCGCTTCATTCGTTTATTGGAACAAGATTATCTTAACCCGTTTAACGGGTGTTATCGATCCGTGACCTTTAACATTGCAATGGTCCATTATCCTGCAACCCCCTGACTTCAAGATCACGCATCTTTCCAAACGTAATTGCATTTTCGGAGGCGTTCTTCTGCTTGCTTGGAACATCTATATATATATTAGAAGGCTTCAACTTTTTATTTTATTTATCTAGAGACTCGGATGCACCAACGAAACAGATGAATGCTAGCTCATATCGGTTTGTGTCACCGTAGTTGTATACGGAGTAGATTTTTATATTTTAAAGATAACGTTTATTCGCTTTGTATTGTTTATGGAGACCCTTCGACAGTTCAAGCTCAGCATTCGATACTTTCCACGTATAACAATTTTTCGTCACCTCCAGAAAGATGACTATATAAAATGACTTATTATGCTGGACTAGGTATAACTCGATCACCCCCGGAAAACGCTTGTGGATTAACTATGCTTCTGTAAATATGAATCGTTCCCGACGATCACCTGCCGACCAAGTATGGTGGCCAAAACATGACTCACCGCCGACGTTCACCTGTGAACTAAGATGCTGGACTAAGTATGACTCGCCGCCGACGTTTGCTTGTGGACTAAATCTAACTTGCGTACGATAGTCGACTGCGGACTAGCTATGACGAACTAAGTATGGCTCGCCGCCGATGGCCACTTGCGGACTTGGTGTGCTGGAATAGTAAGTATTATTTGCCGCCAAAGGTTGTCTGCGGACTAAGTAAGCTATTTTGAGTATCACTCGCCACGAACTGTTGCGCACTACCCCAGGCGGCCGTCGGAAGACAGTCATACTTAGAACTTCAGCTTGCACTCTCTTTCTGCTCTTCCTTGTGGCTCCGAGCAATGTGTCGGAATTCGGATCGCTTGATCGCAGCTTCGATTCCCACTCACACCTTCGCCGAATCTTGCATTACGCAATGAATTGTTCCGAGGTATGATTCGGTATGAGTTTTATGTTAGTATGTCTTACATAGGCTTTGGGTACTTATGCATATCCTGATATGGGCTATGGATGCTTTATGTTGCCTTGGCCTACTTGTAACTCTTTTCGTCACACGAACGCAGTGGTTCTCAAGGATGGATGTGTCGGGGACTCGTTGGGATCTCGCCAATATGATCGGAGGCCCCGCACTAGCGGGGAAGGGGGTCAGGAAGGGAATAAAAGGGTGGAAAATAAGCCAACTATACTCCATTTTACCTCTAAAAAAATAAGTTTTGCACATTGTTCATTTTTTGCGCGAAGTAGTTCTTACACGATCTCGTTGACATAAAAAGAAGTGAAGTTTTGGCGTTTGAAATGTGTACGTCTTGATAAGATAGCATATATATAATCTAACATGCATCTACAGATATCTTACTTTTTAGACAAAAACGGGAATTAGTAATGATCCGTGAGGAGCCAGACTTTTCTTAGTACACTTATTTAGGTGAAATACGAGCATAGCTCAGCGAAAAGGTAACCTTTAGTGTGATAGACAAGAAAATTGAGAAGCATCAAGAAAAAGGATGAATGGATCGGATAATTGTTAACGGCTGTACCCTTTATAACGGGCGGTGCTTGCGCCACCAAGCCAAGGTCAATAAATTTTTTTAAGAGGGGGAGAAAAGGGGGGGGGGGTGTTGACGGCTGAAGCGAGGATTTCGCGAACCCCAAAAATGGCATCGAGGACCCCAATTGGTACGCGGAACCCTAATTGAGAACCACTAGCACTAGAGCGTTATACTTTTCGCATGAAATACAGCCCAGAAAACACATTGTGCGTTAATGCGAAGAAATATGGGCGACGCTCGTTATAATTACGAATTCATGTCTCCGATTAGCTGTAAGCTTGACCGACTGGAGATCTGCTTTCGCTCGATTTCGACGTGATTACCAAAATCACGTGATGGGAGGAAGTATCCTTTCCGCTTCGTTTTGTCTCTGATTATGTAGCCGCGGACACATGGATGCGACCATAGTGCTTTGAATCGAGATAGGACTATTGTGAGTGAGTAGGAGAGAAAGAGGAATGTCTGGGTGCGTGTGATTGGTTCACTCTTAATTCGATGCGCTAGTCTCGCATTTATGTAAAAGCAGCCTGTTATTTAACTCCTTGCTGCAAAAACAACTTGGCTCTGCATATTTGGATTTTTCTATTACACAAAATGCGGATACGACAAAACCTAGAAACAAATTAGATTTTTACGGGCGAAACTATCTTAAGTTTTGCTTAGGTTCTGATTGAATTGTAACACATCTTCCTTTCCGTCAACTTCGCTCGGTTACATCGCAGCGAAGACCAACCGGCATGCCTCTGCAAGCCTTTCGTACGCGTTTGGACTTCAAACAGCAACAGAAAAGTAAGACGCACTTCAAACTACAAGCCTCGACGACGGCCGAAATATCTACGGATCCCTGAAGCAGCTGCAACGACCACGATCCCACTGATTTGACCTGCCGCAAAACTCCACTGGCGAAGCCTAGCAAGGACTCGCCCACGACCGTCTTGCCGTCCTAAATGCAAGATGCCCGCGCCACCTTTGTTAACACAAATACGTACTATGGCTGACATTTAACCATATCCGGTTAGGTGCGAGCAACGGAAATCAAAAGGCCGGCTGTCAGCTGTATACTGACGCAGCGCCGTCTCGTCACCGATTGGACACAAGTGCCAGCCGAACCTCTTCCTCGAGTTCTCCGTATTAATCCCGGCGCGAATAAAGCATCACGTGTTCAAGCATACATCGGCGCTCTGGACCGCGAAAAGAGCGGGCTACGGGTTTCCACAGATAGAGAACGCACGAGAGAGTGACAGAAAATCGTAGAAAAACCAGCAAACTCCTTCGCCGCATTAGGTTCAAGGGCCTCCGGTTGTGTTTGGATCTCTCTTGCACCGAGCTCGTGCCAGGACCCTGCTCGGCGCTGCCGCGTTCCAATTGTTATTTTTTCCGCACTCTACAGCTACTGCATTTCACACTTTAACAAGCTCCGAGAAAGTCCTACTTACACTGCAACCGCAGCGTATGACAACCACACGTAAGACACCCACGGAGCGCTCACGGGCATAGCCTGCACGACACAGGGCCACTTGGCACCATCCTGTCTCCACATATGTAAACAATTTCTTCACGCTAACAAAACACATTCTGGGATACGACTGCATTTGCTACGCTAGTACTGCAAACAGGCGCTTGTTTGTTTTTTTTTTTTAGGTGGGACCTTTACGTGTAAATACAGTCAGCCTTTATCTCGTTTTTTTGTTTGAAACGCCATCTTATTTTCTTTTTCATCCCCTTGTCTTTTTTAGAGTGTTGTGCTGCACTGCCGGGCACTCTCGTCGCAAGGAGGCTCACTGGTCGATTAATTATAATGGTTTGTTTTGACGTAGAGCTGAAACAAACACCGTATCAATTACCTACTCAATATGTGGGTACGTTCACTTTATTTGTCGTGTAGATATTTTTATCCCAAACTTATGGTGGCACAATCGTTAACGCGGATTGAGCTTTACCATGCATCGGTAGTTGCTGGCGCTAGTTGCGCTATGTCAGACTAGTCATTCCTCTGCCGAACATTACGTCCGCATTGAGCTCAAAACATCACCGCAAAAGGTGATGCAGTGATGCTGCGCGTCAATGCATTTCAAAGCTCGATTGGCTTTCACAATCTACGACAGCCAGAAAGGACTCGGGAACTGCGGAAAACCAACCATCGAAATGTCAAGCGGGTTGCGTGCACGACCTTTGACGCGATCGATTTCTGTTTTCTCTGTCTATTTTCGAGAGGCTGGAGAAAGAGGAAACTTGCCCCGGAAACCCTGCCACCCAAATCTGACCGGTAGTGTGGCAAGCTTCCGAGACAGTGCCCATTCACAGCATCGTCGTTGTCAGCACGATAACACAAAGCTATGTCTCATTCAGCTGGCCGCGACGCCGCTGTCGGTCGCGCTGCTGGTGTTTAAATTTAATAGACAGCACGACGACAAGATTAGGTCAAAGGAAACCTCATATAATCGCTTAAAATGTCTAATTATGAATTAAGTATGAACGAAGTTCCTAGAACCCACAATCTACCACGATGCAGGAACTGCCACGTGATTCCGAGTACTATGTCGAAAGAGGAGCCGCCAGTTAGTGCCGCCCATTCTCGTGGCCAACAACGGCGCCTACATTGACCAATGGCAAAAGCGCTTCTGCTCCTCTGGCGAAGTACACGTCTTTCGCGGACCGTTCGATTCCAGGGTCCTTCTAAAAGGAAGCACGATCGGCGCAAGGGGCGCCTTGTGCACCTCCTGAGGGCGTTCTACCCGCCTGTCTGCGCGCACGCACGTATTTGTCTGAGCCGACCATTAGTAGATGTCGGAGAGAATGAAGCGATTCCTGGCCAGATAGAGAAGGAGGCCCCTGTACCGGCTTGCACCACACGAGGATCCATATTTCATGAGCCCACACGCGCCACCTTTATCGACGCACGATGTCCGCCCGGGGTATTAATCGTGACCTGACAGATCGAGTGCTCCCGGTTCGCTATCATCACTTTGATTTCTTTTTGGATATACCTGGGGTCTCCGGGCGGCACACTGTAAGGCCGCAACGAATCGATTTAGTTGTTCACATGTCTAAGAGCTTCTTTTCCAACGAAGCCGTTCATATGTTTATGTCTAACACAAGAAAATTATTGTCGTTATTAGGTGAGTTACGTTCCTTTATAACATGATCGTGCATGTCTTCGCAGCAATGTCGTTCAAGGGTCCTGTTTGTCTTAACGCAAGACAGCAAGGAACGCAAAAAAGCTTACAGAGAACTCTTGCCTCGCTTGGATCTCCATTATACGCCTTCCGAGCGACGGTATTGCCAGGGTAATTTAATTTTCGTGCCACACACTTTACGAGGTTCCCTTTAACAGTAACTAAAACAGCGCACTCTCCCATGGGCACAGACGTTACGTTTTCCGTGTTTCTCTTCGCGCCTTGTAGTTGGCTTCAGCTAAAAATCTGACTTAACTCGCATTATTCAAAACCTTTTTCGGCATGCCCAAGCGGCTCTGCACTTCTTACTTGTGCGGGCACTAACACACGACACGTCTTACTTTATATATCTTTATTTCCTCTGTTACGCTTCCTCAATTTTCTTTAGTAACCACCACTGTTCGTGCCGCCGATGCCGTGTTCTTCGCGAAGACGCGTCCTGAATTTAAATAGACGAAGCGAGTTAGGTGCCGACAGGACAGCGAGGCGAGAAATAAAACGCAACGTCCAACAAAGAGAGATGGAAGTAGAAGCGGGCCGCTTTGTAGTGCAGCGAGAACACTTCGCGGTTCGATAACGAAGTTAGTGAGCGAAGTTTGGTGAAAGTCCCACGTGGAGCTTCTGCACGCTCTGATGGGCAAACGAAAAAGGAATTGTGGGACACTTTGTACTTCTACGCAACTCCAGAAGGAGGTGATTTACTGCAAAAAAAGAAGCAAGTGCGTTTTCAATGGATTCGGACGGGGACGTTGCTTCATCCGTAAACATTGTATAGAAAACAAATGCCATTGTCTCAAATCCGCTAAAGTGGCAGACCGGAGGAGAGCGAGGCGAGGACAATACAAGAAAGGAAAATGAATCAAGATTCTCATTATTCTAGTGCTTTTGACTTTCGCCTGGTACACTGGTTTTTCCGAAAGCCCCAACTTTTTTATTTTGTTTTTTAATGTTTGGACATGTCATTTACGGGAAGTTCACATGCCCTGCTCACATCGTTTGTCAGAAAGTCGTTCCCAGTGACAGGGGCCTCTTGGAAAGAGGAGTGCGGGTCGCGATCACAAAGTGAATGAAATGCGCCTTTTCCTCTGTTCTTGATTTTCTTGAACTGCGCGCCGGTTCCATATGCGCTTGCCTAACGCAGACGTTATGTCTCAATCCACTTGATGTATCCTTCTTCGAGAGGTGAAAGCGATTACGAAAAGACTCTGAGTAACACAATCATTTCTATTCACACTACAGAACGTGATTTAAAATAATTATGGCCCTATACCTTCTGGAAGAGACAATGTGTGTGTGTGTGTTGTATTTTACGAATCTGATTACCATGCCACGCAGTGTGCAAATAGTTAAAGTTGTGTTTACGACATACTGCTTAACACGCATGCTGGAACTAAAGTCGACCTCCGCAAACTTACTTTTGAAAGACTTCATAGCTGGAGAATGCCGCGAAAAGAGTCTTCTCCCCAAAGTGGTTCTAAAAGGGATAATTGAACTAGTCATTGAACAAAGGTTTATGTCATGTATTGTTTCCCATAAACTCGACACAGTTATCCAGAATGTTAACTGTAGAAAGAAGAACGCTGTAAATCGTAAAAGGTAATTTGATGCTTAGCACGTGGCGCGACGCGTTACACTTTGAATACGATCTTCGAGAAAAAGCTTGAGTATCAAATTAAAAGTATCGATTATTAAAGCAATGACCACCTCCTATTCTTTAGCATCCGTACATTTTTGTGCTGCCATTAAAATACTTGTTCTTGTACTTACTGATATATATGATCATCGCACCAAAATGGAAACAAAGCTAGAAATAAAAGTCTTGTAGGTGTTACCGCAAAAAGTAACGAAATAGGTCACTCGTTACTTGCAGATAAACGGAACGCGTTACCATACTACGTTACCTAAAATAAAGAAGGCGTTACCGTTATCGGTACTGATCAAAAGTAACGCATGTTGCGTTTGAGTTACTTTTTTAAAAGATGAATTAACACGGTTTACTGTTTTGACCTGGCAGGTATGCATAAGCACAATATTTCAAGAAACATATTTATGCGGAAACTTATCATAATTCATTTATCTATTTTACGGTTTAACCTAAATACTCACAAGAAAAAATCGCAAAAAACAAACAAAACAACTAAGAAACAATCACGTGTTTTTTTTTCTGAAAATAAATTTCCATTTTATTTTTTTTTGGCGCCAAGCTTAGACACACGAAAAAAAACGGAAGTGCGTATTTTTAAAGTTTTATGAAGAAAAAGTAGCAGGCAACGTAACTACGTTACACGTCATTCAAAATGTGTATCGTAAGTAGGTTACACGTTACTGTTTCGTAAAAGTAGCGAGTATGTTACTACGTTACCGAACAAACTCAACACAGTGACCGGTAACTCAGTTACTTGTAACGCATTACCTCCAACGCTAAATAAAATTACCCAAAATTAAAAATGTATCGCTTGTTCAGCTGCTAACATAGGTGGCAACTTGTGTTCAATTTAAATGTGTAAAAACATATTAAAAACATAAGATAAACACATGAGTCGTTTCAAATTTCTGCATAGTTTTATCATCCAGGATTCTGAAAGAAACGCAACTCACTACTGACTTTTATAATTGTTTCACAAGTCAATGAGTCTTCAGAAGTATTAATAATCATGTTGTCGATTATTTCATTGTTTTGTTTTTTTATCTCTAGACGTATTTCCATAAATGGAGGCTGCAAAAGCGGGCGCATCACGATGCCTTCCATATTTTCCATGGATCCGTTGGGGTTCCTTGAATCTCGTTTATGCAGGCACGCCCAGGTGGGTACACTTTTTGGTTGGTGAACATTTGCATAGATTGTATGCACACATGGACCAAATTCCATATGAGCAACGATACTTTTTTTATATAGGTGCCTCCTTTTTCTATTTTACTTTTACTTTTTTACTCAGAAACGCTGTGTCTTTTGCAAGCTGATACGTCTGATTCCAAATAAAACCACGCCATGCAAAACAAATAAACTAGTGGAAAATAGCGTCCCAACAGTGAAGTACACAAAATGCTTATTGCGCAACCTTATCAATTTAAGTAGTTATAATTCTAAATGTAAGTATTTACATTGATGATGACTTATCTCGACAGCGCTTTTGTCCTTGACAATAGGTAGACAAAATAAGCGATAATTATTTAGAAAGAAAAAAACAGTCGAGTCGTGAAATTTATGGAAAATTTACTAAACCTTTCACGACCGGTTATTGCGCAGCCCACTGCGCGTGTGCGGCACAAATCAAGCGGTCCCGTAAGCGCAGGTTTATTGATATACATTGTGTATCTCTGGGTGTTATTCTCGGGTGATTCAATCGAGCGCAGGGAATCTGCCTTGACATCGCGCTGCTCGTCTCAGGTTACATGGGTGTATGTCTCCCAGCCTTTGACTGTGCTCTAGCTTGTTGTAAAACGGAACACCTTTAAATGCATGTAAAACTTGATTTGCTCCATATTCAGCCGTGTTGAAAGAGCAATTAGCCCACTTAAATACTGAGGTACACATCGCGACACTGTTAGCGCGAACACGACATCCGCGCATTTTCGAATTTACTCTAACTAGTATTAGCAGGCACGAAATTTTATTGCTTACATTATAGAACTAAATGAGCTCTCCGTAGTAATAATAACTCGAATGACATCCCTTGGTTTTAGAAAGAAAAACTGCAAAAACTGCGATCGCTTGTTCGCGCTAACAATGTCGCCTTTGTACGTACCTATCTCAAATTTCATAGACCAGACCCTGCGTGTATGTTATTCTAATTTATTGTTTTGATTGTTTGTGTCTACATTTTGTTCTGCCACTTCATATTGCTGACAGAAGTGTTTTATCTCACACACGAACACGAAATAAAATAAATGTTTTCCAGTTCGACTTGCGAGCTTCAACTCTTGAACAATAAAGCTGAGTCAGGCCAACTACCTTTATTTACCCATATGTCGTCACACCAGAAAGAAAGCAAAGTTGTGCTATATGCGACAGTGTTCCCGATATACAGCTATTGTACAGGTGGTGACTTTTGCACACCAAAGGGCAGTCCACACGTAAGAGATGCTTCTAAACTTTACCTATTTCGTATTTTTTATGACTCAGCAAGTTCTTAATTAAAACCATATCGGGATCTTGATCAAAAAACCTATTTAGCAAATTTTAGTTAATTACTTGACTTACTACGATGATTACTCTTTTATAGTATATACCCCTGGACGTATAACTAAACTGCCCAGACAGCATTAGTGTAACTTTCACAGCTTTAAAAAAAATGCATAAAGCCTTTCAGAAATGTATATCTAAATTAAACGACTCTTTTATAAAGCGGTCGCCTTAACAAAATGTACCCTTTTATTTACACTGCCTTTAAACACCTAAACCTTAAAGCACCTTTCAACTGAACTCCGTCACTTCGTTCGATTACGTTAAATTAGGAGGAAGAGTATGTTGCCACATTATTGAAAGTTCGTGTCTTTTCAGAAGCATTCCCTCCTACATTGTTCCTTCCTACATTACATAGAGCAATAATTTTTTTCATGATGATCAGTATTCTTGCGCAAATCCCCAGCATTAGCCTACTCACATTGCCGAAATGAGTTTTCTGAATACCGAGAAAGTTATATAGATAACGTTATTTTCAATTTGCAAAACATTAGGCCCCAATAGAGAAATACATCTTCTCACATCTCATGCGTATACACTTTTGTATATTTTTCCCTATATCTCCTTCCAACTCGCTCGCCTCTTGCATTAGTCTGTGAAACGAGCGCGTATTTCGCTTGCGAACCGACAAGTGCTCGTAAATAAATGGAATAGAACTGAGTACAGGACTCTAGTTGTGCAACCACTTCGATACCGGGATTGCCAAAGAATGTTGACTTCTAGGCACTAACAGGCTCGGTGACAGGATAACGAACGAGCCGAGATGAGAGTATTCTCCAGGGTCTGACATCGATAATATATGCCCACTTTGGAAACATGGTCGAACTCCCTTTTCTATCTTACATTTAACTGAATTGCCCAACAAGTCGAAGAGCTTTGCAAACTCAGATGTTATTTAGACTTTTTTATTATCGCAAGATGCAATGCATTGTTACGTAAAATATATAATGATACACTGCATGCATAATAGTACTGTCTTGGTTGGAGCAATATTTTTTCTCACATGTGTGCTATTGTTAGTGTGTAACCCCTTCTCTCACCCTCAGTCATCCATTCCTCCTCTAAACCTCTACCCTAAATAAGTTTTCACCCGTGCTCGGAGCGGAACATTTCATTGCGATATGTCCCTCTCTTAGGACATTCCTCCTTATACTCCGCATTTGGAGAAAAGGTGGCATACAAACGTATTTTGATTTGCGACTTACGGCTGACTTTATAAAACCTACGACCCAGGTTTTAAGGCTGGAGACGTCTTCAACGTAGGAAAAACAAATCAACAGACATAAATAAAAAAAATACAATGTGCCATTTTTGACAGTTGGAAAAAACGAGTAATCGAAATAGCAGAGCTTTATTTTTGTCAAAATGTGTTTTTGTTTTGCAATATAGGACCCTGCAATCCTCCAAAAGTCTAAGTATAACCAAAGCCGATTTTCCTTGAGCAGATTCTGGATATGTTTGCACTCAATTTTCAAGCAAGTACAATAGTTAGACGTCAATGCCTGGCAGCTTGGTTAACCCCAGGCGTCACTGGACCGTAGTTCCTGAAGAAATTATAAAATTAGGCCTCACGTGTTGTTGTTCCATTTTTACTTAAAACCTAGGTGAATTAGGCTTCACCCGCGGATCTTCGGTTCATACGTGGCATTTTTGGTTCGTCTGGCACTACGCCGAGTCTGTGTTTAGTCAGAGAAAAGCCAGTGTATCGCCGAACAGAGGTACATTGGAACTATCTAACGCCTTCGAGTAATACATCTTTAGGCGCAAGTTAGGGATTGCTAAACTTGGTCCAAGTTAGGCGTTTCTCTACCACGCTGCCTCTGAAAGTTAGGACTGGACAAATGTATTGCTACGTTGAAATTCGAAGAAGGAGCACCGAAACTGGTGTCTGCGCAGGTGGGTTTAATTCAAAAACTGCCCGCCGACTGAACTCACGCAGTTGGACGCCCCGGTCATTTGCGAGGCGCGATGTTCGTCTTCTTCACAGTAACATTGGCCACCACAAATTTTTACCGCCCGCTTAACCGCAGTGAATATCTAAGTATGATGTGGGAGTTTATGGATAGATTTTCGGTTTCATACAGGTGACGTGGACCACGTTCTAGGTGACTCGGCGTTGGTCAGCTGTCTGTTGCTCTGACTGCAAGCGATACATGAGGTCGGACAATTTTTGCGCAATTCGGTTGGGACCGACGAAGCGGTGCGGGACCTTTGTATCCTTGTCCTGGTGATGGCGAGGATTCCAGAGCCAAACAAGATGTCCCAGTTTGTGTGTGTCGGAACGATGCGTATGATTCCAACGATGCCATTGGCGTTGCTCAGACGTCCGTCGCTGTGCGGAGACTGGCAAGTTGCATGGGCGTACCAACCGGGGGGGGGGCAAGGGGGGCGCTCGCCCCTCCAGCTCTTCGAGTGGGGGGCAAGGCATGTCTTTTGCCCCCCCCCCCTGAAACAGCCGCCCCTGGGCAGGGCAAACACTGGCCGGCGGTGCCCAAGGGATACCAGGGGCACAGCTCCCCGGCCCGGGGGGGGGGAAGGTCTGGTTTCTGCCCCCCCCCCACTCAAAAACAAGTTGGTACGCCACTGGCAAGTTGACTCGAGTCTCACTTCTTCGGCTCGACACACAAACTGGGCTACGTTGTTGGGAAGTTCTAGGTTTTGTCGGTAGGGTAGAAAAGGAGTCCAGAACTGTTGTCGGGCTCTGATTGTACAGATGAAAACAAAACGAAGTGCACCCGTGAGTATCTTGGAGAGCTGTATTTTACGCATGGGTTACGGAACGGGGGACAGTATCCCATGGGCTTTAGTGACACTGGACGTACGTGGATATCATACCAATAATGATGTCGTGAAAGCGTTCAACCAATCCGTTAGTTTGGGGATGATATGATGTTGTTGGTGTAAGTGCGGTGGCCGCAACAGGCGTGTCCCATCACGTTAGTCAGAAAGACGTTTCCGCGACCACATGACGAGCTGACAGAGGTGTAACACAGGCGCAACATATATGTATGCGGAGATATGTATATATATATATAGATCAATCAGCATTTAGACAATGATAGGACAAAATCTAAAATGTTAGCGCTAGTGGTAATACAAATACTATAACACTCGGGGTACCATCCAAAAAAGCGCATGCATTCACTTGACATGCGCATGTCATACTTGAAGATGCCAAGATACATGTCATGCAAGTAGAAGGTATCGCGAATAGGTGAGCACGTTTTGAGAAATCCCAAGTGTCCAGCCGTGGGATCTTCGTGAAAAGCAAGTAGGATGTCTTTGAATCGTTTTGGGGAACAGCATTGAGTAGCATTTAGAACAGCATTTACCTTGATGACCATAGTAGAGACGACAGAATATGTTGATTTCTATTGTGTAGAGCCCGGCAAGTGTCTGCTTGTTTCAGGTGAAGTTGGATTTGTTCAGACTGCGAAAATGCTTCTGGAAGTTTGTGGCCTTTCGTTGTTCAACAGAAAATTTTAACTTGGATTTCAAGGGGAAAACAGCACGGCAGGAGCGTTTGAGGAGACCGAATGTAGTATTCGAAGACTGACGGTCAGGTTGCCGGGCTTATGACAAAGAAACGCATCGTATTTTTGGATCTTCAGTGCCCATCGTCCAAGGCGTCCAGAATGACATATCAAAATTGATGGCCAGCAGAAAGCGTAGCCATCGGTAACAACCTCAAACGGACGACCAAATCTTTGAGGTCTAATTATGCTCATCGCCCAAATGACGGCAAACCATTATTGTACCGCTAACGGCATAATTTCTGTATTCTGCTTTAGACAACTTACCACTGGCATAGGCGACGGCATGCTCTCGTCTGTCACGCTTTTGGATCGAGGTGGCACCATGGATATAGCCAGTGGAATCTTTGTTAATTTCGACTTTACTTACATCGTCGAAATGGGATAAGAGTGGTCCAGTTGTGAGTGTGGTTTGGGAGTCTTGAATTCATTTGTTTTTAATGCGCAAGCATTAACTGTCCCATGGAGCGAACCGACGTTATCAGCTTTAAAACCACGTCAGCGTTGGCCCAAAACGGCACCTCAAAATCCCTTTCCCAACGGAGTGAAGTGAAGCCGATTTCTGACGGATTATGCTCCCATTGGCTGGCGCGCGTCACCAGGAACATGGCTCCCAATAACTCTTGTGCAGCGTAGTCAAAACAAACAAGAAGCCGCCAGAAAACCCCACTTTACGGCGGCGCAGCGCACGCAGGCGGCCCCGCCGCCGGTAAGAGCGGTGCAATGGTGCGGGCAAGGCGGCAGAGCCCGTTCGCGAAAACTTCAGGGACGGTGCACGGCCGAGCTCAGCGCTGCGCGTCGCCACTTCACGAGAGCGCGCGCTCGGGCTGTCCTCCGGGGAAACGTGGCCGTCCACGCGACTACGCCGCCGACAAACTAAGGAAGCGGCAGAACGACATTCATGCTTTCGCATTCAGAACTCTTAAGAAGTGCTTAGGTGTCCTCGGACTTTTATGTGTGGAGCGTGTGAAGAGGCAATTTTCGTTGAGGAAATAATTTAATGTTGCAGGTATGGTGGCATCCCCGCCGATAAAAAGCATTTGAAATTCAAACGGGTGGCAAACCGGTCGACCCGCCTGAATAAGATGGGTTGCAAACTTGTCGACCCGTTTTGATCAAACGTGATTATGGATGCGGGTACCCGCTTGAAACGGTACCCGTGTGATGCGGTACCGGTTTGATGCGGTACCCGTTTGATACGGTACACGTTGGATACGGGAGCCCGCTCGACCTGCCACGTGGCCACACATCTAAACGCGCCCTTTGAATATTCTGTGCAAATTATTCATTAGCTCTAAATGGGTGCCGTCTGGAATGACCAAAAATAGAAATCCCTCGAAGGAGAAGGGGAACAAGAGGGACAAAGGACAAGAACATAAGTCTCCAAACACAGCTAGGTGACTCGGTGAGCGACCAAAGAAAAATCCACCTGGTCCCGTTATCGAACCCGGGACCTCTACAGTACAGGTGGAGTGCCTCTACCAGCTAGGCTAATCAGGGGTTAGACGTCAGTAGAGCAAACGGGTTTTATCAGCTGCCACCAGTCTAACAACTTACCAACCAAGGGTGAAGCCTGCAATTTAAGGATATAACTATAATTAAATTAAATGCAAAGGTGCAAGCGAGCTGGACAAGAATGACGAAAATGATAGACTGATAAGACCCGTTTGCTCTACTGACGTCTGACCCCTTCGTTGGTAGAGCGCTCCTCTACTGTAATTTGGAGAGGGTCCCGGGTTCGATGCCCGGACCAGGCGGATTTTTTAGGTCCCTCACCAGTCACCGAGCTGTGTTTTGAGATACACTGTTTGTCCTCTGTCCTTCTTGTTCCCCTTCTCCAAGCATTATTTTCGTCATTCTTGTCCAGCCTCGCTTGCATCCTTGCATTTAATTGCATTACAATTATAACCGTCTGGAAGTTTGGCTTTCTCAAACTAATTTGAGACGTCCCGAAATTAATTAACCTATTTGAAACATGAAGAGGAAGCACAAAAATGAAAATGTACATGCGCAGGTATTTGCAAATAAGTCTGAAACGAGACACAAAATATTGTTTAGAATGTCCTACAAGTTTATTACATACAGCCTGTTCTGTAGGCAAGTACAAACGTGCAAGCGATCTGGGAAACGTGAAAAGGTACTAATAAGCTCTCATAGGGCTGGAAAAATTGCGAAGCAAACAAGAACCGGGGTAATCTCAGCTATGCAGGGATCTACTCTCCGGGCAGCTGAAAAATTTATTACCCCGAAAGTTTCCCCGGCAAACGCCTCTGATTGGCGGTGGCAATCAGAGGCGAGATATTTACAACTTAATAGACAGGAACGGCACACACACTCACACATTTAGCAAAGGCTTTATATATATATATATATATATATATATATATATATATATATATATATATATATATATATATATATATATATATATATATATATATATATATATATATATGTATATAAAGCCTTTGCTAATATATATATATATATATATTGTGAACAAAGAGGAGAAAGGTGATTATTGAATTTATCTGCATTAAAGTTAGGGAAAGGGAAAGGGAAAGAGAGGCTGGCGAAAAAATTGGGCCAAGGAGCGGGGATTGAACCCGCAACCTTCGCCTGTCGGGGGCGACGCCTTGAACCAATTAGACCATCCCGGCCACTGGTTTCGGCGGACTCCAATTTCCTGACCAGCTACTCGTGTACTATTTAGTTTCCGAGTTCGTTTTAACTGGGTAGACGACAAACCGCTGCTGATTTAAGGCCCGCGCTAGTATCCGATATTGCGGCAGTGACGTGGCACGTCATCTACAGCTTTACCAAATGTCAGAAGGGGTCCGTCTCCCAAGATATCTGAGAACCACACTCACTCCCCATAGGGACAGGCTGTATATATATATATATATATATCCTGACGAAGACCTACATCAGGTCGAAACGTCGAATAAAATCCTCCTGGTTCGTTTTCTACCCGTCACCCTGCATATATATATATATATATATATATATATATACGGGGAGTGACGGTAGAAACGAACCAGGAGGATTTTATTCGACGTTTCGACCTGAGACAGGTCTTCGTCAGGAATAGGGTTACAAGAAAAATGTGGTTCTATTTATACAGTTTTTAGAGGGGAGGGGTATATATATATATATATGTGTGTGTGTGTGTGTGTGTGTGTGTGTGTGTGTGTGTGTGTGTGTGTGTGTGTGTGTGTGTGTGTGTGTGAGAGAGAAAGGCAAAAAGGAACGTGGCCTTCCACTATGGACAAAAGGGAGTAGGGAACGGCAACATCTTTCTTCAGAAATAGTCTTTCTGAAGGTTCGACTAGTGTATAGGTTCCTGTGATGGGTGGCTCGGGCCTCAGCTCGACGATGACGGCGGATAGGGGTGGTACAACAAGGTCGTCATCTGTACGAAGGGTCTGGGCTGATGAACTAGGACGATCATTCACAGAATCGTAACCGTGCAATTCTAGTTCACCGGCTGCACAGTTTACGAGGGCGTCAGTCGACGTTAGGAAGTCACATCCTAAAATAACATCAGCGACACCGTTTGAAAGCACAAGGAATTCAATGATGTAGGACATGCCTGCAAGCGGACAGAGGTATGGTGGCACATCCTAGGGGTTGGACTAATTCACCATTGCCCACGCGCAATAAGTGTCCACTGGCTGGAGTGAGCACCCTACGTAAGCGGCGACAGACGTCTTCTGAGATGCATGACTTTGCGGCTCCCGTGTCGACCAAGGCGACGAATTCGTGCCCTCCGATACAAACATTGACGGTAGTCGGCCCAATAAGAGGAGGATTTGCGTCAAATTGGGGCAGCGCAGCCTGACCTCCGGTGGCAACGCAGGCTGCCCTCTTTAGTTTGACGACGGCGTCGACGCAACTGCAGCGCGGTTGAACGGAGAAACGGAGCGGCGGCGTGTTGGGTATGGAGAGGGTGACCGGCGGCGGCGGGTGTCAGATGCTTCGGGAGCATCGGTAGGATGGCGAGCGTCGGAGAGGAGGGCGTCAGAGGAGGGGCGGGCTTGCATCCAAATTTCTTGAATAGCGAGAAAAACTAGCAGGTACACGATAGGAAGCATTGTCGGTCATTCGTCTGCGGCAGTAACGGGCGATGTGACCAGCTGCGTGGCAATAGAAGCATACTGGACGTTGATCGTCGGTGCGCCATATGTCAGTCCGTCGGCGTTGCCCGTAAGGTCGATATGGTGGTTGAGCGCGATCCAGGAATGGAGTCGTGTAACGTGACTGGATGTCGTGTACCATAGGGCAAAGTGGTGTTGATGCTTGCGTTGTCGGCGCGTAGATAGGGGGAACTACCTGGAGTTGGTTCAGAGCCGCGCGTAGTTCGTCCTGTACTACCTTCTGAACACTTGCAGTGTCCATTCGTTGGTGTACTGCAACGTCCGGGGCGTGCAGTGGGGCTAAGTATGCCTGTAGCTCCTGGCGAATGATCTGACGAATTAGCTCAGGAAGCTCCGATGGCGTTGCGTTGTTTGTGCACACCTCGGGGAGACGCTCGAATGGACGTTTCATGATGCGTGCACTTTGTAGCTCTTCGTATCTTTTGCACTCCGTAATGAGCTGTTGGACAGTCGGAGGCGACTTCGGAGCCACGACCGAGAAGAGGTCATGTGACAGCCCTTTAAATAGGTGCCGGATTTTGTCCTCTTCTGTCATGTCATTGTCGACACGTCGGCACAGGCGAAGGACGTCCTCAATGTAGGCAGTAGATGACTCTGTTGGGGATTGGTACCTTGTGGCAAGTTTATCTTTGGCCTGTTGCTTGCGACTTTCCGGCTTTCCGAAGACTTCCGCGAAAGCCGTCTGGAATCCTTCCCACGAATCGATCTCGTCTTCGTGGTTATCGAACCACTGTAGAGCGGTATCTTTTAGAAAAAATACGACATTTGCTAGCTTGAAGCTGTCGTCCCACCTGTTATGTTGACTTGCCCGATCATAACTTTTGAGCCAGTCGTTGACGTAAGCTTCTGGCGCTCCGCTGAAAACTGGTGGGTCTCGTTGTCGGTTTTTGACGGTAGGAGGGGCGGTGCGCGTTGTTGGGTGGCGTTCCCGGTCTCGTCGGGCATGGTGGTCTGCGTTGATCGCCCGCTGCGGAGCTCCAGGACAAGAGAGGATGGGGATCGGTCCTACACCTCCACCACTTGTGAGGGTGAATATGTATATATATATTTGAGGGTGATCTGTTGAAGAACTACAGCGATGGCTGCTACAAATATGCCTGAAATCTCCCAGCTCGTGCAACACAACTGCGCGGGCTCCTTTTTGTCTTTCGCGACAGTGACCGTCGTCGTCCTCTTCGTAAAAAAAAAAAGAAAAAAAAATATATATACAGGGTGTTTCACGAAAGGTGGACAAATTCGATATTGCGAAAACTACGCGTCGAAACAAAAAAAGGCTTGTGTTTTTGGTCCTGAGCCAGAGGCCTATTTAGGAAAATTATTGAAGTCCGAGATAATTAAAATGTTAATTATTTTTGCGTAATTAACTTTTTTAATGTTGTGTTTAAGGGCATACTTTCAATTAGAAAATTGCTCAGCGTCATCGAAAAACACTAAATCAACAAATTGCAGAACGATAGAAGGCACGGGAAGCATTTTACGGCTTTCTGAAAAACCGTACAAATTCGACGGGTTTTAAGTTTCGGTTTGTTATCGGAGCTCATCTCCGCCCCGGCAGCACCGCGCCCCGTGGAGAGATAGTGCAACCAGCCTCTGCTGCGTCGCGCGATGACAGCGCAGCAGAGGCTGGTTGCACTATCTCTCCACGGGGCGCGGTGCTGCCGGGGCGGAGATGCGTTCTGATAACAAACCGAAACTTAAAAACCCGTCGAATTTGTACGGTTTTTCAGAGAGCCGTAAAATGCTTCCCGTGCCTTCTATCGTTCTGCAATTTGTTGATTTAGTGTTTTTTGACGATGCTGAGCAATTTTCTAATTGAAACCATGCCCTTAAACCCAATAATAAAAAAGTTAACTACGCAAAAATATTTAACAATATAATTATCTCGGACTTTAATAATTTTCCTAAAAAGGTCCCTGGACCAGGACCAAAACGACACACGCCTATTTTTTGTGCGACGCGTAGTTTTCGCAATATCGAATTTGTCCACCTTTTCGTGAAACACCCTAATATATCAGTTCGATATAGCAAGTAGTTTTATATAGCAAAAACCGTTTACAACAAGTTGCACGATGCGTTCGTTGTAAGGCGAGAGGTTATTTTTCTTTTCTCATTTCTTCGCTTTTGCCTTGTTACAACGCGCTAAAAGATTTTTTTTACATGCGTGCAGATTTTTTTTTAGCTCATCTTTTTTTAATTGCTTCTCTTCGTGGGCAACCGCTTTGGGATAAAAGTTACTTTATTTTCTGCACGTGGGCGCAGAACATTTTTTTAAATCCTTCTCCCGTTCTGAATCTCCTTCTCTTCGTTAAATTTGGTGGCAACTTGAGCTTTAAAAATTTTCCTTCTTTCCTACTTTTTTTTTTTTAGAGGGGGGGGGAGGTACAGGCTAGAAGGCGATTGTCTGCACGTTTTGAGAAGTCTTGCCGTGGGGAAAAAGTTCGATATAGCCAATATGTTGTTCGCTATACAAAGTAGTTTTTACATGCATTTTAAGTGAGTTCGACATCGACCATAATTCGCTTTACGCGGGTTCGTTCGAAACGGGTTTCACTGTGTGTAGATATATATCTATATATGTATATATATATAAAAGAGAGAGATAGAGAGAGAGAGATAAAAACGTAGCGCAGGATGACGAAAAGTATATGAAAAACTATGGGAGTGTTTAAAACATATTAATGGAGTGGTCGACGTTTCGGCTGAGTCAGACCTTTTTCGAGACTGTCTGACTCAAGCCGAAAAAGGTCTGACTCAGGCCGAAACGTCGACCAACTTTACCAATTATATATTTTAAAAACTCCAACAACCGTCTCAAGTGTGTATATATATATATCCTATATATATATATATATATATATATATATATATATATATATATAAATTGTTTGCTAAAATGTGAGTCGCAAAAGATACAAAAAGAACCACCCTCGAAATGTTTGCTCGTGAGTTTAACATTTTCAAATAGATCCCAGTAAATGTCTAAAAAAAGGCATCACGTCTTGTGTTAGCATCTTAAGCGTACAATTTCTCAAGAAAAACGTTTTCTTGGATTTTTGTTGCTCGAAGTGACAAAACCAATTTGCTGCCAATTCGATCAATATTCGCAGGAATGCCACAGGAAACATTTTCTCGGCCTTTTGTTTCCGGCTTTTCTCACGACGTCGCACCGCAAAAATTCATCTGGATGAGACAAGATCCGTTTGTTTTCATGTTTTTTTTTCTGTTTTTTTACTTTTATAGTTTGCTTGCTGGGTGGTAGGAAATAAATATACCAAATGTGAAATCACCCCGAAATTTTAATTTGAAGGTAAAGTAAAGGAGCTGCGATTTCTTTTCTTATTTTGAATAGTTAAACGGGAATGACTGCTTCTTTTATTACTTAATTGGTCAGAGTAACCTTTAAGACCAAAAATAAAACTAAACGTTGAACACCTTTTTTAATTTTTTCAGCCGTTTCTTTTCAAATGATGTTGAGCGGTTGAATGCTTCTGCTCTTTGACTGTGGCACCATTTAAAAAAACGGGAATACAAAAAACTTGCAGCCCTAAATTTATTTAGTAATATCTGCGAAGCATAGCGACCTTTTCGGGACCATGAATATATCTTTGTTTCAAAAGACTGGCCGGCCGTATGTACAAAGGCCAATGCCACACTCGGGTACCGGTAGTACCGCGAAAACGAAACAGCATGAGTGGAACAGATTCATAAGAAATCAATAACATAATGCGCAGTACAGCAAAAAAAAAATAATAAAACGAAACAATTTAAATTGAAAAGCGCGAAATGTCATCACTAGCCGAAGATAACCCATGTGTAAGAGAAACATAAAATTTAATAAAGGAGTGAAATACACGAGCGCTTTGTAGCAGAGCAAGATAAATACAGGGGGGCCAGTTGTTATTCATATTTTGCACATGTGATTGGATAGATGTGAAAGCACGCTGACAAAGTACCGCTCAAGGAAGTCTATATCAACGAGCTCTGGAGGAGTCTGTTCCACTCGGCGACACTACGTGAAAAAAAAGCCATTCTTAAACACATCTTTGTGGCAGAAAGGCTCTCCCATTGTTTCATCGTGTTTAGCCCTGGTTGACGACTTGTGTCGGCTGTAACGTTGTCGGTAATATCTTGACCATTCATACCGTTGAAAAGCTGGAAATTTATTTTTAGCTTGTTAGCTTTCCTTCGTATAGCAAGGTGCGGCAAGCCTTATGGCTGGTGGAGTTCCGTTATCGAAAACCACCTGCCATACCGATTAAAACAAACTACAAGTCTTTATTTTTAACATTTTATAACTCGTTAATGCTCGTTTAAAACCATGAATCCCATACTACGTCTGTGTATTCTAGCACTGGGATAATAATGCGTTTGTAACCCGCTAATTTAGTCGTGGAGGTGCTGTAACCTAAGTTACTTTTCGAAAACCACAACTTCCTTGGGGCTTTCTTAATGGGGTCGGTGATATGCAAATTAAAGTGCAGATTTGTAGTTAGTACAATGATTTGTGTACTACATTTTTTAATGTAGAGTACATAATATACTACCTTAGTACATACTATCCAAATGTGTAGTACATAATGTACTACCATTGTACTTAATGTACTACCTTTAATCCAAATGTGAATTTGTAAAAAAAGTGCAGTAAGCCCGAAGTCTTCAAATTAAGGTTAAATGCATTTGAAAAAAATTACACTACCTTGATCATGCTGACAAAGACCAGGATACGCATGAATGGGCGGCAGTGGCATACAAGCACACATAACCCTCACCCCCTCCCCCTTGCCCTCGCCCAATCACACACCAACAGCATGCGCAGGCCGCCGGCGTCATTCGTATAGTAGCTGCACACATTCTGTATCAACCCAGGCTTCGTCAACATAATCAAGCTAGTGTGAAATTTGAATTTCATAAATCAACTTTTAGCTGTCCTCTCGTACCTGCTTTGCATAGCTCAATCGGTTAAGTACCGAGCTGGGTATCACGTGGTTGCAAGTTCCATCCACGTAGAGAGTACGCTTATGTTCGTGTTTTAAAACTGCCTTGAAGGGGTTATATGCTTTAAATAACCTAATTCTAGTGGCCCATTGTTACATACGGGTTTGAAGATGTTTAATAAAAATCTTGCGTATAAGCTCATTCTCTGTTAACTAACGACGCGTGCAATATGTACATATCCATATTCCAATATATCCTACGGAAATGTTTTTGCGGTTTCTTCTCTTAAGGTGGTCGTAAATTCGCGTTGCAGATATAATTAAGCAAAAACGAACTCCGTACGACATCCTGAAAGAAATAAGTTCAACAATATCCATGACATTCACCATATTCTCTGAATGCTCGGTCACATGTCCGTTGTTCGCAAGAGAAGGCCTTGAACGGCGCCATCAATTAAGCTAAAGCTTTCCTGTCCCTTGCAGCTCCGCCGGTACTCCCTGCCTGTGCAAGTCAGTGACGTTGGTATTTTCGTGTGTCACGTACGACTCCTTACCAAGTGACGTGCATTATGAACGGTTCCACTTCGAAAGATAAACGACTCTGGAGAACACGTTTCCCCGTGTACAAGCGTTGCACTCGGTATTATGCAGCTATTTGAGCAGGATATTATCATTAAGCGGCAATTTATTGCTCTACTCGACGAGCAAAAGGATTGAGTATCTTGGCTTCAATTAGCTGTATTCTGTATGATATGATACTCAGTTACAGTTCATCGTTTCGATTTTGTTCTTTTTGCAATACTCTGAGCCACAACGTCGCGATTCTCGGTCGGAAATCTATATGACCAGCGCTGACGTCCAGCAGCGGCCAAGTATTTTTATAGGTGGCGTCATCTGTTTCATAAAATGCAAAAGCGAGGCAGACCTTGTATTTGTCCTTTATTTATATCGTTTTTCTCACGCAATACAAACAAAAAAATTATAATATATAGATGACAGTAACGTAAAAAACCACCATCAGCATAACCTATTGGCATATCAGCCAAGAGGTTTAATTAATTTTCATAATGCGCACAAAGTCTCAGTTTCACAGCCACTTGAACTGAAGCAGGATGTAAACACTTCATTCAGTAACATTAGTATTATTCGTACTAAAGTTTTTAATCAACCCAACAACAGGATGGAGATGCCAAGTCGAGTCAAATTTGATGTCAGTGTTTGTATGCGGAGGAAATTATCTCACATTGAAAAGAAATGTGGGAATAAGACTATTTCGACAATAACGATGACGGTACCTATAATTATACATAATTCTACAGCTATGGAAATGTCTACAAATACGGTTTAGTACAAGGTACGGATATGCATCTGGCATGAAGTATGGGTGATGTGTCAACAGCAGCAGGAAAAGCAGCGTCTGGAGCACAACAGATGAACGCTGGAAAAGAAGACGGAAAAGAGGTTGCAAAATGGGATGGTGTTGAGGAACTAAAGAGGCGTGGAATCTCGTTCGGATGATTAAGCGTTCACGCACGTTGCAGATCCTCCGGTGGAAATGATAAAGGATGCTCGGCGATTGTTCGTGCACTGCGGGAAACAGAAAAGGTGGACCCGAGCCCGGGGCGACCCTCTAAACCCAGGGCTCGTGGGTCCGCCCACACCCGAGCAGAATAAATGCTCTGTCGGGGAATGGACGTTTCTGAAGTGGAGCTATGTTGGAACAAGAACTTTTTTGCATTATCTTTTGATAGTGTCCTGCGCCGAAAATATCCGAAAGTATATCAACGCCGACAGGTATTGTGGACCTATTTGCAGCACTTTTAATAAAAGTAGTATATTTGGTAGACATTTTTCCTACTATACTCTTGTTTCAAGAATATTTTAAAGCCCTTCAGATCAAAAGTTTTTATAGACTCTGCGAACCAGGGCATGTGGAGGGGAACAAAACTGCAATAATAGAATTCTGCTTTAGTCAAAGCTGAGCTGTAAATAAAAAAAAAAACATCTTTAATTCAAAAGTCCTTTGATTGATCGTGATACAAGGGTATAATATTGGGTCAAAAATAGCCTAATATTATTTGCGTCTAGTTCTATTTCTTAGTGTCTAAATCAAACCGTAACATCGAGGCGTAGCGCAGTTAACTGAATATGAATGTAGCTCTAGCGAGGTGTCTGAATTGCATCTTCATAAAATGAAGGATTGAAAATAAAACACATAAGATGAACCCTTAAGAACATAAACAAAGATATTGAAAAAAGAAAGGTTAGTACGTGCTGAAAATTCGATTCGAAAATAATCGCAAACGCTCAAACTAGGGTCAGTTCTTCCTGCGTCGCCACCAGAGAGTGGCTAAGTTACTTTCGTTTCCAATTAAAACATATTGATAATTATTTTGCGTGACCTCAATAGAAGGTAATTAAATCGCAATACATATTTTTCCAGCAAAGACATAATTAGGTACAATTAAGGATTACTTTCAAAAAATTGCCTTTACCTTAAAATTACACATTACATCTCTCTATACGGAGAACGAAACAATGCTTTTCTTCTAGAGAACGTGTTATTTAACATATAAACATATAATTAATTTACGCAACCTGTTTTTGAAATCTGCCACACAAGTCCCGATGACGCGTGACAGAAATCGCTAGGAAAGAAAGGCGAGCTTTAGAGGCGAGATGCCTGGCTGTCATTTTTCGCTCTGATACGATGACCTCCCTTCCTCACTGCCTGGTGGCTTAGGGCAGGTTCAGTGAACCTGTCCTAAGCCACCTGGCAGTGAAGTTATGTTTTAGACGATTACTTTTTAATAGAAAAAAGAGACCAGAGGCTGCCTTCACTTTGTTTCAGGTTAACTCCAGACGCAGCCGACGCTTCGAATTAATCAAGCAGCGTCAAAAGTGCAAGTCACCGGGCTTTTATTGTTCATAATCTGTTCAGCGATGATAGAACATGTACCGAAACATGACTAAAACGATGATGATGCGCTTTTGACAATGTTTGATTGGTCCCATCAGCTCGTAGCGTCGGCTGCTTGTTTGGACGTAAGCTGAAGCGAAGTATAGTTGTGTTGGTAGTAAAAGAAAAAGAATAGCTAAAATTCCAGCACCACATCAACCAAAGATATGGTTTGTTGTGTGATGCTCTCTTTTCATTGTCCGTTTGTAGCCTCAAACACTGATCTTCGCTAATCACCTCTAGACCTGTAAACCTGGTTCTGAAAGGAGAATGAGCAGAACGATTGAAGCCTCATTGCCATGTCGGTAACCAAGTTTACCTCACCGAATTCTTGTTTACTCTTCCGTTTTCGTTCACCTATAGAATTGTAAATTTTAGTGCTGCTTTTCTAACCATTGGATGCTTCCGAAGACCAAGGAGCCTTCTATTTTTTTAGGGATGTCCAGTAGTCACATCTGGCATTTATGTTAATTTCATTTTTATCTTTTCACCCAACTGCATTGCACGGGCTGTTTTTTTCTTTAATTGAATGGTTCTTGTAGAATACAAACATGTTCAAACCAAACAAGTAATTCAACATTTCTATTACCATTAGCGCTACAGGGTATTTCTTCCCATTCCTAAATTACTCAGAGCCAAATGGAATGTATTACATTACTCATTACTGCAAAATGTATTTGATTTCCAGTAGTTTCATTGCTGCCACCGCTGCCAGTGGGTTTGTTAAAGCAGGGTGTACAGGATGTGTGCATTTGGAAGCTGGAGCACTATCAAGAAAACTGAGTTTGACCCGGACTTCGCTAATTTATTTATTTGTTTTTGGTTCAGTAAATTCGATTGTCGCACTTCATGTGGGCATGTACGTGCGAGCCCACATCAGCCTTTTAAATTTAAGAAAAACATGCAGGAATTGTCACAAGGCATGAGCTGAGCTTCTCTACTGCTTATAGAAAGCGTCATGACGTCTTTGTAGGGACCTCAGAGTCAGCTTAATGGCATGCAACGGTCACAACCCGTCGAGGACGTCCCTTTGTCTAGTTATAGAGCGCAGCTCTTAAGCGCCCGATTCCGGCTTGAGCGCGACGTCGTCGCCGTCGCCGTCGCCGTAACCGTGAGGTCACGTGACTCCCCTGATGTCACGTGACCCCCTCCCTCCCTCTGAGTTCACGTGACCCCGACGTCACGTGACCCCTGTGAGGTTACGTGACTCTCCTGAGGTCACGTGAGGCCCCTGAGGTACAAGTGACCCCACTGAGGTCACGTGACCCCTCTAAGGTCACGTGAACCCCTGAGGTCACGTGACGGGGCTCCGTGGCCCCGTGAGGCCACGTGGCCTCCCTCCCCTCTCCGTGGCGGAGTAGGAGGCGGTAGGACGACGAGGTGAGGAGGAGAAAGGAGGGGTATACCCTACCCTCAGTACCCTTCCATCCTCTCCTCAAGAGCTGCGCTCTAATTCGGCGTTACTGGGAGTTGTAAACGGCTTTCATTTTTTTTTCTCTCCGCTTTGGTGCTCTCCTGCGCTTGGCAGAAAGCTGCGGGTAGGGCTATGGCCAAAGTTTAATTAGCAATTTTTTTGTTGCGACTAATAAAATGTAAAGAAACTTAGGACGTCCAATTTTTCGGGTGCATATATTTTAACTATTTGTTTTCTTTTTCGAATTCAAAGACATTTTTACCTTTTCCTTTAAGCAAGACAGTTTAGGTGCAGTTCCGTTGAGTGTTTGATGCCATCAGCCTCAGGAAATAAGCCATATTTTACGAGAGTGTAAAAAAAAGAATTCCGGGGATACCTAAGCACTTATTATGAGTTGTGGACGCGAAAGCATAAATGTCGTTCTTCCGCTCCCTTAGTTCGGGTGCGGTGAAGTTGCGTGGACGACCACGTTTCGCTACTGCCGAATTGGCGGTCGAGCACGCGGTCTCGTGAAGCGGCCACAGCCCCTCCCCTTCCCCCTCCCCTCCGGCAACGCCTGACACCAGAGCGTCGGCCTAGCGCGAGCTCTCGTGAAGCGGCCGCCAATGGCTATCTAGGAGCCGTTTTGCTCAACCAATGGAAGAATAGGCATTTCGCGTTTTGTTTTGCGGTTACAGACGCCGTCGGCTCCGCTCCATGGGATAGTTAATGCTTTCGCATTAATATAGCTATCACTTTCTGGAATTTTGTTATGACTAGCGATCAGAGTGTCGAACCGAAATTTTTATCGGTTCGGTTACGGTTCGGGTTCACGGCTTTCGGTTCGGTTCCGGTTCAGTTCCGGGGAGCAAAAAATAACGGTTCAAACCGGTTCGAACCGGTTCGAACCGGTTTGAACCGCTAAATTGAGAATATATTTTCCGCGTTGTTCTGGCAATGTACACTATTTACGCCGTGAAACGATTAAATATACTTTCTTTGATCGTCCGTGCAATTTACTTTTGTTTTTTAGGTACCTAAAATATGAAATTCAGTTATTTAATTTTGACGCAAGAGTAGAAGAAATTCTGCATTAACGTACATAACGTCGTGTTCATACGACTCAACATCCCTTTGTTTACCGGGAACATATATTTTACCTTTTTTACCGGTAACATATATTTTACCTTTTTTACCGGTAACATATATTTAAGTAGAGTAAAGAGTTGAGCTTGTTGGTACATACCTGTAAATAGATCAGCTTGAAATTTAGAACTATACTGTATTTTCTTGTCCTTTGTTTGTGTTTAAGTAAAAATCTAAAATGCAAGCTGATCTATTTACACGGTATAAAATGTTGTCGCGAAGTGTAGTACGTCGACTAAAATACCCGTGATTAGTACAATTTTGTGTCGCAGTACTAAAAGTGAAATCGTGATTGTGTCCTTGAACTAAGGAATTGATTATATCACAAAAATTACGAAATGAGCACCCCGTGGCCATATATATCATGAAGTATGGTTCACGAAATACGCTTCACAATATATATGTAATGATGACAAAACTACTGAGCTAAAAGCAATGAAATTTTCAAAATGTCACAAAAGTTTTGGGATAATTTCTTTCAGTCTATTTTTTATAGAAACACCAAGCGGCAATCAAAATGCTTGTTGTTCTAACCAAACATTGTTTGCACTCAGCACCGCATGCATGCGTCTAATCATGCAGCAAGGAGTAATTGCAATTGTTCACTGTAATAAAAAACGAACATCCGCACTCAGATCGAATCTGGCCAAAAATAGCGCTTGCCTGTTGAGGTTTGTTCTTGAAAAGATGCCGGTCAATTTAATTTGCAAATGAGCGTCACCCTTGCTAATTGATGATTTTAACGCGATAGCGTTGAGGAGCTCATGTCGCAGAAAAGCCGATGTCGGTGGTGTGACTGGAATATCCTGATTGGTCGATAGGGTCATGACGTCAGAGCTACATACCCTCGCGCAAGAATTTCAAACAACCCACAATGCTTACGTGAAACGTGACATCACGCGTGGAATGAGAGTGATTAAAACAAGACATGTAATGCGAATTAAAGGTCGCAGTATGTCTCAAATGATTTCACATTTTAAAGTAATTCCTTTGCCTTTAAGAATAAAAAAACATTACGAATTTTAGGCGGGATTCGAATCCACGACCCTTTGGTTGCGAGTCAGACACTTTTGACTAGGCCACGCGAGGCACGCTTGATCAGAAGAGAACGCTTGATGAGAAGAGAGAATGAAATGAGAATGCGATGCAAACGAGGCCCGTGAACGCTATCGCGTTCAACTTTTAAAAGCGAACCTTAAGCGTCCTCTAATATTCGTTTTTGTTAAGTAAACGAAGTAGTATTTCACGTTCTACGACATGGCAGCTACTAAATTGGATACTTTGTGACGGTTTCCGTGAGTAATCGTCATAGTTCCGCCGCGCGCCCCTGTTTACTTTGTTTTTGTCCAGCCCACAGACACATAAAAGTAATGTTCACCACGTAAACGAGGCAATAACAGACTTCTATATGTTTGAGAAGTTATATGTGTGAGGAACGCATAGTTATTTAAATTTGCTTCAAAATCAGAAATGTGTGTAAGGCCGTCCCGTATCACTTAAAACGTGCCTGTCAAGGATAAAAACGCCGGAAAAGATTGGCAGAACACCTTTCAGATAATTTGGGGGGGGGGGGGGGGGCATTGCTTTAGGGTGGTCGGCCCCTTATTTATATTGTCAAATATTCAGTTATTAATCAAATGTATTTTGTAATGATCAATAAATTTTACTTTATAAAGTTCACATAACCGCTTGAGACCGACGCGGAAGGACGATACTCGAAACTACGCGAGCTGTGGAGTCTGCGTAAAAGTGTTTTTCTGTTTGGCTAATTGGCAGTGTGAAGCAACGGGTTGCAGGGTACGCCAAAAAGGACTCTGTGCTCACATGATAAATTGGAAGTAAAATGCACGAAATGACCAAAAAGCGAGAGATAATTAATGTTATTTTTTCTAAATAATCCCTTACAGAACGCCTTACTGCAAAAAGAGATGCGTAAAGATTCGCGCAATGAAATTCATAACTTTACATAAATAGCGCAAAGTTCAGACGAAGATTCCTAAAATCTTAGTATTGATCACATTTCATCAGCTTGCATGAGCTCGAAAGTTCGCTAAATACTGCCTTGGGAGGCTAATGTTATATTCGGTTTTACCTCCACTTGTTTTGGGCCCTCACTTTACAACCCTATGCTTGAATAGTCATGCACTCTAACATTTCTCTAGGCTGCCATTCATCATCGCGAGACTGCTATAAATACTGCACAACTTTACAATTAGGATATATTCCTAGTGTTGCGAACATCACATTTCACCAGAAAGCTGAACTGTTTCCATTGTATTCACGTGACGTTATCAACTATAGGCTGGTGGTCCTTGTGATTTCTTCTTGCTGAGAAAATCAATTCGGTGATACAAAATGCACGCTGCAGGAGGTTCAAGCTCAGTGAAAGCGAAGTATTTGAAAGACACGTATTATTATTCTTAGTGCATCGTCGTGAGGAACGGCGCGAGCGTCTGGCACGACAAAAACGTGCTTTTCTGGCAAGATGCGGGGAAGAGGAACCTTTACAACACAGTATGTTTTTAAAACTACCCTCCCTCCCCCCCACACACATACGCACACACACACTTCTTTTTACAGCGGAGCTGTTAAGGGCTAGTTTCCCCAGTATCGTGTCCGTCAGCAAACAAACGATGACACTAAACTTTGGACAGCTACCGCCATCTATAAGTGACGACGGCAACCAGACAACCGGCTGGCCGGTTGTCTGGTTGCCACCGTCGCGCATAGATGACGGCAACCTCTCCAGCTTTTCCACTCTGGCTTGCCGACTTGTGACCGGCCATCACTTCATTCCCACCATAGTACAGCTTCGCTGCTCTTCCTTCTTCACCAGAGTGGAAAGGCTGAAAGTATTTATGAGGAATTGCCTCCTCTGTTTGTGTGTGCTAATTCGACAATTTTATTTGTCCCTTGTTAACAGCAACCCTTCATTGCTTTTATTTTGCAACCCGTGAAGTTTAAAGCGGTCCTAAAACGATATCGGGTTGGAATGTTCATGACGTTTCCGAGGCGTACCGGTCCTAGTCTGGCCCAAGTATACTTGCACAGGCCGCCACTGATTCAGACGCTTTTTTGTCGTGGTGAAATTGCGAGGATAAAATTAGACTTTCTTTTAGTTTTGCCTGCGCAAAGATTGATGTCGTAATTGCGCGATCAAAACCACCCGCCTAACGACAGTCGAGCGCGGCTTATGGATTGGACAGGAGAACTGCGTGAGCACTGTACATCGGCTCGTAGTAATCAATGCCTCTGCGGACACTTGGGTAGTGGCTCGTGTTCAACCACTGCGGTGATGAGAATAGCCAAATTCTTTTAACGTTAATTGGCGGCATAAGATAGGCACCAGGCCACGTGGCCGCTTCTGACTCCGAGTTGAGGGGATGAACGATGCTCATATTTTTCTAATTTTTTGGCGACTGCCATTGCCTAGAAAAAGAGCAAAGCCAAGTTCAATCATTTATTAACGTTAGGGAGTGATCCTTAGTAGTATTTAATGATGTATGGAAATCGTTTTATAGCTCCTTTAAGCAAAATACAGAGGGGGTCGAAACTTGGGCATTAACTTGAGAACGACGCTCGTGTGAGACTTACAGCGACTGCCAACCTTCGGCTGTCCCTCTGAGGTCACTAAAATCTTCTTTTTTTTAAGGTATTCCTTCCGTACACATCTTTAGCTCTATGTAACGTCATATTAATAAGTCGCATTTAGTCATTTCAATACTTCTATTCTCGGGGACATCTTTCGGGTGCAGTTCAGCGACAACGAAAAAATGTTTGGGTGCCTCAATAATGTAAAATTGGTATTGAAATATTTTTTGTACTTTCAATAAATACTGTTAAGAAGTAACCCCTGACGTTGATGGCTTGCGAAAACATCCATTGGTTTCCCCCTCCGCGCAATAGCAGATGCAGAAAAAAAAAGAAAGAGACAGTTGTCGATCCCCTCCTCAACTCGCCATTTGAACAAGAGGCCACGTGATCTGACGCTAATTATATACCGTCAGTGTTCATCATAGTCATGCCCTAGGCGGCTAGGGTTTGGAAAGCAAAAGCTTGGGCTGAGCTTCAGATATTGTTAGAGTTTGGCTATTATCATATTTAATTGACATGAGCCGTTACCCGAATGTTTGGCAATGCTGATTGTCATGAACCCGAGCACTCGACTAAAGGTTATGAGAATCGCTTACGTCACGGTGTCACGTGACTCTCGGTACAAAACCGTGATGTCATGCTACGTCACGCTGTCAACAAGGTTAATACATTTAGTGACTTCCTCAAATTAAATCTAGTTGACGCGGTGAGTCACGTGACGTCACGAGGTCACGTGACATTACTTGACAACATGTATTGACACGATGACATCACGTGACAACGTGACACATGGTTAATCATAGTGTCAATACTAAAGCGCCCCGAAAACCCACAATTTACCATACATTGCAATTCTGTATATGACGATTTGATCAATAGATAGAAATATAGCCGCCAATTTTTAATTCCCATACGTTCATTTTGTGATACTAACACAAAAATAAATTACCTTGAACCGTTTTGAACCGGTTACCGTTATATTTTTTTCGGTTCGGCTCCGGTTCAGTTCCAAGATGGCGGCGAAGATTTCGGTTCGGTTCAGTTCCGGTTCGGCTAAAAATAACGGTTCTGTTCCGGTTTTCGGTTCGGTTCGGTTCCGGTTCGACACCCTGCTAGCGATGTCGCGAATCTCATAATATTCAAGTTCAAAAGATAAAAAAATAGAACCTCGCTAGGTTTTGAATATGAGATGTTTACTGTTTCCGAAACCCGCTGAATTTCTAATTCGAAAGGTTTCAAGATGTCAGGAGTTTTCGAAAGTTGGGGTGAAAAAATTTCTGAAATTCTTTACAGAAGATCAAAAAAATATTAAATATTTTGAAGATTTTTTTTTTTTTTGCGAAAAAGTTAAGCTAAAAAGTTAAAAATCCATATATAAATTAGTTCAAAGTCTCTGAATCTCACAGAGACAAAACATCCCAGTCTTAAAAAAAATTTCGACAATTCATATAAAAATGGGACATGTGCAAAACATTTTACTAAAACGTAGCTTAGAATTTTTTTTTTTGCAATAAGTGCTTATTTTGCATTACTGTTTCTACCGATACTTGCGGTTGCTGCCAGTATTATTTGTTATATAATGGAACTCCAGAAGCAAACAATGAACTGGGTAAACAGTTCAGCAAAACCACTGATGTGGACCTCTGAACATCCTTTCTCCTTGTAAATTAGCCTCACCCTGATCGAATACAAGCTAAATGCAATGCTGGCAAAAATTAATAAAGTATGCGGGCACCAAGGCTCCTCCAAAACTCTAAAGTCTCAGTCACTCGGTTTCTATGTCCGGTGTGATGTACCACGGTATGGACAACACACATAGAACTCGGGGACACATGCACAGCATGAGACGCAGTTCAAGTTTGAGAGACATGCAACTAGTCTAAAGTCAGGAGCAACCGGACCATCAAAAATCCAGCTTATAAGGCTGCGACCGGTCCCGCATCAGGCTTTCCCTAGCGTCTCAGATCTGGCACTTTCCCTCGATGAATGAAGATGTCAGCTAGTCTTAAATGCCACTGGTTACTCAGTTATTATTTTAAAAAGGATAATGAACAAGACATTATTACAGGAATCATTGTCGTTCGTGGGCATCACTCTGAGTGCGCGAGTTTTTCTAACCAGGCGCTTAGTCGAGCCAGCCGTTTGCATAAGGAAATCGGAGTACTTGCGTTCAGAATTATCCAAGGCGCCACTCCAGAGAGGCATCTCGGTTAAGCGCCACTCCTGGAGAGGCACCACTCCAGAAAGGCGCCGGGGTCGGATTGCAAACCTACAGACTAGATTCACTTTGGCAAGCATGTTACCATGGAGCAGCCTGCGGAGTTTCACACGAAAGAGGCTCTGTTGCAAAGCCGGAGGAAACTATCTGGTAGGGGACGCGAGGCCAGGACGCCGAAATCTTCCAATAGTGAGTCGTTTTTGGCACCGATAAATGGGCCAAAGGCCTGATCAAGACTGGACACTTCAAATGGCGTAAAGTCTTTTTTGGCAGCCGTACTCAATTCGCTTTAGTCCGTTTTTCTTTGTTTTTGAAGCTCAGTTCTTAGCAGGGACTCAAACTGAAAAATATAACGTTTCGGTTACGGTTACGGTTACCGCTTCCTGTTGATAACGGTTTCGTTTCGGTTTTTTACGGTTTTACTTTTACGGTTTCGGTTACCGGTTATACGTTCCTAAAAACCGGTTTATTTCGGTTTTGCCAATAATTTGTCTAATTGAAATGCTAGACACGCGTTTTATAATAAAATGTATAAAGTAGTCCCAGATATCCAACAACATGGAATTGGGTGATACATGACACCTCCGACAGGCGAGAGAAAGGTCAGTTTGCGCCTCGGCTGCTTAAAATGTCCATAACTCGAGAACTAAAAATCGCCCGAACTTGCGGTTTGCACTCCCTGTCACAGAAGGGTTTTCCCCAAAACATATATTTTATTCGTCAAAATTAAAAATTCGACCCCAAATCCGTGCCTGAGTTGAGATGAAACCACCCGTATATATATGGCAGTGCGGCAAAGTTGGCCAAACACGCAGAAGAAAGGGAAGCCAGTTGAGTGAAAGAGGAATTTGGTCTGAAACTTTGTCGAACAGGGGACGAAAAAGGAAAAAACTCGGAGCCATAGAGAGAAAAGTAAAATGCCAAGTAGCCCGCCGCCCCCTGGAGCGCCTTGAGGGGAAGCGGGCGCTCCAGCAAGCGAAGGACACGAGGAATGGCTCGGAGCCGTTCTGGCGTGTGCGAAATGGTGTCATCGGCTGTGTCGAGCCTGAACCCAAGAAAACCCATGCGTTGCGTGGACCCTGCTCGTGTCGCTTAGGTTTAAGCGAAATCCCGACCGCAGCAAGTCCTCTACGAGAAGGCGCACCGTAGACGCCAACTTGTCTGGGTCGGGATGGGCGCACAAGAAGTTGTCTATGTGAGACCAAGCCCAGAGTCCACGCGCGCACATTTCCCTGGCAATGGTTGTTGCCAAGAGCTGCATGTAAAACGGCGCCGGGCGTATCACGAAGGGCATACGGCAAAAACGGTAGTAACGGCGGCCTACTCTAAATGTGGTCAGGTTACGGGAGGAGGGATGAAGCGTGATATGGTAAAAGGTCTCGGCAAGGTCGAGCTTCACCATATAAGCTTGGGGCGGGAGGGGGTTTGCTTTGATGGCCTGGGGTAAGGGGAGTAAGGCGGAACTGAGGTGCCTGGAGGTAAGGAGTGAGTGCGGCGCAGTCTAAAACTAAGCGGGACTCTGTGGCTGACTTGGAGACAAGGAAGACGGGGTTCAGGTACGGACCACGTGAAAAGCGTTCGAGGATGCCACCAACATGTTGGTTACGGTTGCATTGATCGTGGGGACCTGGTCAGGGAGAGGGGGCGGGCCGTGGAGCAAGAAGCCTTCGTGCAGCGAATGGAAAGTGCGCCGAAGTCGGGCGGCCCGTGAAACTACATGCCTCACTAAACACTGCCCACTGCCCAGTCGACTTGAGGTGCCTGCTGGGTCGGGTGGACTGGCGGCGGAGGTCCCGTCGCTTTCGACTTGATAGGCAGTGCTACCCTGATCCGACTCAGGGTCTTTGACGTCGCTTTGTTTGTCTGTGGTGTGTTCCTTTGTGTCGGTGTGGTTTTCCTCCTCGCCATCGTACGTGTCGAAGGAGTCGTCATCGGCGTGGGGCTCGATGACACTGTCGGTCCTGCTGAGCCACTCCAAGATTCGCTCGGCGGCGGTGGCCGTCGCGTCCGGATGCAATGGGTCGTTTTCTTCGGTACAAGATCAAGCACGGGCAAGGTCGGCCGAGACGCTAGCCTCGCAAAATGCATGGGCGAGAACGTCCTCGACCGGGAAAACGCCCAGGAGCGTCGAGGAGACGACCGTGCCGTCGATGACGGTACTGGTGGGTCTCGAAGACCCAGGGTAGCTGCCGGACTCACTTAGGATTAGGGGGCCTCTTGGACTTGGTGCCTGGGCGGTAGCTGGTGTTCGCGGGAGCACGAGACGTGCGGCGTTCGCGTCGAGGCTGGTTGGGTAGCTGGTCGGGGAGCTCTCTGAAATCCTCGGACTCGTGCCTGGACGTCTGGGATAGGATAGCCGTCCTCCAGTTCCCTCTCGCGACGACGTGGATGAGTTCCAGTCTATCGAAAATGAGGTGCTGGTGTTCGGGAAGCATGGCATCCTAGTAGAACCGATACGGGTGGAGATGCCGGATCTCATGGACATCTCTCGTGGACAAACTTCTGGTGTTCTGGGCGAGGTCGCGCAGAATGTCGTAGGCCTGACGGACCCTGGCTCCGGGAATGGGCGGTGGGGGATCCACCGGAGGTAGTCGGATCGCTTTGGTGGCTCTGGTAGAAATGATTCCCGTAGAAGCCATACCTTCGGCGGCAGCAGGGGAGGGCTGCGGCGATGCTGGAAGCGATCTCTTGGCGCGTCTGTGGATGTTCGAGCTCACCGTGCCGACGTTCGAATAACTCGCGTTCAGAGTTCTGCAACAGGGACTGCTGAGACTGCTGGCCGTGTGAAGCGAGACCGTCCAGGATATCGACGATTGGAAGCAGGGCAGCTCCCAAGGTTGAGGCGAAGGAGGCAGAAATGGCATCCCCTGTCTGTTGGACGAGGGCGGCTCCGTCATCGGTGGCCAAGTGCGTTGGCGCATTCGACGACGAGGCATCCTTCTCCTTGGATTTTTCTCTTGTCATGCTGAGATGCGTGGCAGTGCCAGCGGCTGCCACTCGGTTTGAAAAAGGGTCTCGGCCCGAGAAGGAAATGAAAAAAACTCGGAAACCCTTCGGACGTTTCCTCGTTCCTTCCGCCGCTCTCAGCCCGAGCATATATATATGGGTGGTTTCATTTAAATCGTGCAGGCAAAAAGGGTCGAATTTTTAATTTCGCTGAAAAAAAATATATGTTATGGCGTCGTCTCTAAAAACGCAGTAGCCACAAACGGCAAGTCCGTCGGATTTTTTGTTCTCGACTTACGAATTTTAAAAGAGGCCGCGGCGGAAAGCAGTGTTTTTCACATCCGTCGTGGGTCGGATGTTTCGCTCGATCTCCCGTCGTGGATTTTCAGTCCACATTATATTAACTTTTTTCAAGCACTCTGTGGGCACAGGTAAAAGGCTCTAATACCATGAAATAATTTTAGGCGTTTTGCTTTTTTTCTGTAAAAATGTCAAAAACGCCCCCTCGGTCAATTGTTGACGAACTTTGACAATTAAATACTGGCGATCTACTTGGGTTACATCAATATTTTTATGTCTATGGAGAGCCCAAAACACGCTCTTTATAGATATTATAAAATGATTTACCTGTATTAAATAGCCTTTGCGGGACGTTTACGTTAATGTTATGCGAAAACCAAAAAGTACCAATTTTAAGATCGATTTTCTCAAAAAACCCATTTTTTATTTTTTTTATTTTTTGTTAAAATGTAGATATGATAGTTGTCTACTCGAAAAGCAAGTCGAGAAAGTGTATATTTTGTTTGTATGTTCTATATTTAAGCCTCAATATCGGAAAAAGACGTCTTCGTTTTGCAAGACCTAAGTCAGACAAAAAAAAAACGTGCGCTTCTATGAATTGTAAAAAAGTTTTCTTGAATTTTTGTCTGCGTTTTGTAATCAATTATAAACGCATTTTGTGGTATTGAATAGTTATTTATGTTTTGAAAAGAGCGGGAAACCACGAGAAACATATCTAATCAAATCAGCAGGCCTAGTAGACCTTCAATATCGAAGAGGCACAGACGTTGTATTTTTTCGATTGATAAAACTTTCACTGTAAACTAGCATGACTAGCTATTAGCTGTCATATTACTAAGACATGAAAAGTCACCACGTCATTGATCTATTATATACAATTCTTTCCGAAACCAAACGCTAGGTTTGTTCACCGCACATCGCACAGATCACCAGGGAATATCCTTTCACTTCCGTAATACACAAAAGTGATGACACAGAAACGATCCGAAACACACGGAGAGATTGTCACGGAGAAGGGTAGGGAATAAAAATAAATAAATAAGAATAAAATTACCCAACTCCGATCTTAACGAAAATTGCGGTAAAAAAATAAAAGATTTAGGTTCGAGCCGTGGCAAGGCGATAGGTCCACGCCTGGTCAGACAAAGAAGTCAACGACACGTAAAGGAAAAAAAAGTTAATTAAGACAGAAAAACTCAGCCGCACACGGCAAGAACAAAAACCAACTCCTCCGGGCATTCCCTAAACGGGACACAACCAAATGCGTGCGAACACGCTCTCTACAGCACCGTCAGGCCGCTACGCCATGAAGAAATAAACCCAACAAGTAAACAATGCTAACAAACAGTTAGTAACGAAACATAAAAAAAAAAAGTTCAGCAGAACCGCACCCGAGAAACAAAGTTCAGCGGGGCGAAGAAACACACACGAAATAAAATTTAAAAAAAGTCTTAACTGACCGACGCCGAGTCCAGTCCCATGACACTGAAGCCTGGCAGGATGATGGCGTCCAGATGATGCTCGAATCTATTCTTCACTCTGTTCCGCACATCCGTCGTGGCTGTGCGGAACAAAGTGAAGAATAGTTTCGAGCAGCGGTGCGCGAGAAGGTAACCGAGACGTAACATGCCTCGAGCTTCATATCGGGAGAGGAGCTTTCGAGGTAGTTACTGCATGCAGTTACTCAAACTTTTTCTTTAACCCTTCCCTTTAAAAAAAAAAACACGTCAGCCGGCGCTAACTTTTCATCTCGGGAGAAGACCACTCTTCACAAACGGTTATAGTTGCCAAGGAGGCTGACTTCGACCCAACTAGTCTCCGGGCAGAATAGACACAAGTATATTTACCAACACGCTCGTTTTTGATGCTAGTCTCCGGGCTTTGCTGTTTCCAAAAGAGATAACCCTTCGGTGCTATCGGATTTCCGCGGAGGGAGATAGAGTACATAAAATTGAAAGAATAAAACACGGAGGACAAGCACAGGACAACCACTTTGCAGAGCACGGCCATTTCTAGGATAGGGCGTTCGAAGCTTGGGCAAATACGCGGTATCGTTTCACGCGTGCACGGATGGCTGGTTTCAAAATTTTCCCACATCCCTAACGAAACCGGCCCATCTTCGTGTGCGTGCGCGATTTTCGTCCCGCGCCGCCGGTTTTAGCTCGCACGCGGCGTTGTTTTGGCAGGCAGAACTGTTGTTGACCGTCGATATTGTAAGGCCATGGTGTTCTCATCCTCCCGGGCAACAGTTACTTTGCTTTCCCTTCTGCAATACTCTGACTGACTGACTACTCCTGGGTGGCCGTCACTGTTCGCCGCGTCAACGACACATTCGTACCATTTCACTCCTCGTGACACAGGGTGCGCTGCTCGCTTTACTGTCACGGGCCGTCCTATCTAACACAACGAGCGCGAAAGGTCGTGGTCATCTGCTGGTTCCGAAAGGGCGGGACGTTCATATAGGCCAATGAAGGCCCCGAATCAATAGGACGTCTGCCGATTTCTATACATTAAAATTTACGACGCCTGCTGGTCTGTTAAGAAGTGTTGCTTTCTCTTTTGAACTGCTCCAATGTAGCTTGCCGCCTATAATAAAATTTAAATGATCAATAAATATAACAGGGTGGAACTACTGTATTTCATTTTTATGTGGGTGCGTTGAAAAAAGTCAAAAATATTTCCAAGTTTGTGAAGACGCGCAATTCGCAAGTCCGTTTCAAGCCGTAAAAACACGTTTTTGTACGATATTGATGCTTAAATATAAAACATACAAACAAAATATACACTTTCTCGACTTGCTTTTCGAGTAGACAACTATCATATCTACATTTTAACAAAAAATAAAAAAAATAAAAAATGGGTTTTTTTGAGAAAATCGATCTTAAAATTGGTACTTTTTGGTTTTCGCATAACATTAACGTAAACGTCCCGCAAAGGCTATTTAATACAGGTAAATCATTTTATAATATCTATAAAGAGCGTGTTTTGGGCTCTCCATAGACATAAAAAATATTGATGTAACCCAAGTAGATCGCCAGTATTTAATTGTCAAAGTTCGTCAACAATTGACCGAGGGGGCGTTTTTGACATTTTTACAGAAAAAAAGCAAAACGCCTAAAATTATTTCATGGTATTAGAGCCTTTTACCTGTGCCCACAGAGTGCTTGAAAAAGTTAATATAATGTGGACTGAAAATCCACGACGGGAGATCGAGCGAAACATCCGACCCACGACGGATGTGAAAAACACTGCTTTCCGCCGCGGCCTCTTTTAAAATTCGTAAGTCGAGAACAAAAATCCGACGGACTTGCCGTTTGTGGCTACTGCGTTTTTAGAGACGACGCCATAACATATATTTTTTTCAGCGAAATTAAAAATTCGACCCTTTTTGCCTGCACGATTTGAGATGAAACCACCCATAATATAAATATACCGTATATTTTTATATCTTGCAGATTTGTTTATAAAACGCAGCCATGAAAGCTACGACTTATCTGAAGTTTGTGCAGGTGAGTTATACGGCCGAGGGGTACATTATGGAGGTGGCTAATCTTTTCGATAAGTCGGCTAATTATTTAAAATTCGTTAATTAACTTTTTAATTAGTGAAAATGGTCATATGGTTTCAATTAGAAATTTGCTGAGCGTCATCCAAAACCACCTAAATCAGTATTTTTAGAAAGACTTTGAGCGCGTGAGAACCGTAGTAGTGCGCTAAAGTTACCACTCGTGGAGCAGGTACAAAGGTGGGGCTAGATAAGAGACGGAAAAATCTGCTCGGGCGCTTTACCGCAACCGCTAGCTTTGTACCTGCTCCACGAGTGATAACTTTAGTGCACTACTACGCTTCTCACGCGCTGAAAGTCGTTCTGAAAATGACTGATTTAGTGGTCTTCGATGACGCTCAGCAAGTTTCTAATTGGAACCATATGTCTATTTCCACTAATTAAAAGGTTAATTAACGAATTTTAATTAATTAGCCGACTTATCGCTAGATTAGCCCCCACATAATGTACCCTGGAGCGTATAAGTCACCTCGCACGAACCGCATAAGTGTATCTTTCATGGCGTTTTTTAAATAAATCTGCATGAATAAAAAAACACCCGGTGCATATATCTATATATATATATATATATATATATATATATATATATATATATATATATATATATATATATATATATATATATATATATATATATATATATATATATATATATATATATATATATATATATATATATATATATATATATATATATATATATATATATATATATATATATATATATATATATATATATATATATATATATATATATATATATTTATATATATATATATATATTGTTAGGGAGAAAGACGAAGCTGAAAAAGGAGGGCCAAGCTGCGCGCGCTCTTCAGCTGGTGCACAACGATCTTGTCGCTTGAACACCTCTATCCAGTCCTCATTAAATCCCCCTTTTACATCCTCACAAGTGGTGGAGGTCAGTACGTTTCCCAACCTCTCGGCTGACCCCCATTCTGGAGTTACGTAGCGGGCGCACCATTAGCATCATGTCCCAAGGAGCGAGCACTTCAAACGGCCTGCCACCCCCGGTTCCACTCCATCGCCACCGACCGTCAAGAACCGGCAACGGGACCCTCCTGTTTTCTCTGGCTCTCCTGACACCGACGTCCACGACTGGATGAAAAGTTATGACCGCGCAAGTCACCACAACCGATGGGACGACAGCTTCAAGTTGGCCAATGTAGTGTTCTTTTTGAAAGACACTGCATTGCAATGGTTTGACAACCATGAGGAGGAAATCAGTTCATGGGACGCCTTTACAGCCGCATTTTCGGAGGCGTTCGGAAAACCAGAACGACGCAAACAGCAAGCGAAAGACAAGCTGGCTCGCCGATTTCAAGCCACCACCGAGTCTTCCACCAGCTACATTGAGGATGTCCTTCGTCTCTGCACCAGAGTGGATGCCGACATGACCGAAGAAGATCGTATCCGTCATCTGTTTAAAGGGCTGTCCCAAGACCTCTTCGCTGTTGTCGCACCCAAGTCACCCACGACAGTCCAACAACTAATCGGTGAGTGCAAAAATACGAAGAACTGCAGAGTGCACGGATCTCGAAGGCACCTTTCGAACGCCTGCCAGAGGTATCCGTTGCATCTGTTGCCGGTGTTGACTTGCCGGCATTGATTCGCAGCATCATTCGTGAAGAGCTGCGTTCCTTTCTTGATCACCTCCGTCCACCTTCCGACACTACCGAAACTCACCCTCAGGCACAGAGCGTCCAGAAAGTCGTACAGAACGAACTTCATGCTGCGCTTGCATCACTGACGCCATCGACGTCGGCATATGCTTCACCACCTCCCGCACCGCCGCTCTTCTGTACCATGCCACATGATGCGCAGCACTTCTACGCAGGCTCCCGTTTCAATCAGGCCTCCCCAGCGTCGCGAACCTACGCACCGCGCCGAAGAAGTGACATTTGGAGAACGGAAGACCAGCGACCCATCTGTTTTAATTGTTGTTTACCCGGCCACGTCGCGCGCTACTGCCGCCGTCGCATGAACCCTGACGAGTATCGCCGTTTCCCTCAACCTTATCCACGTTACTCTCCCGATGACGACAGCCGTCCCGTTGACCGCCAGACCCCAGCTCCATTTTCACAGCGTGACAATCGCAGAGGCCGATCACCGTCTCCTTACCCTCGACGCCAGCGCTCCGTGTCGCCCCTCAATGTCGCCGCCGTCGCAAATACAACGTCAAACTGAAGCCCGCAGCCTGCGTTGCCACAGGAGGTCAGGCTGCACCACGAAACTGCAATATAAATCCTCCTGGAGATGGCCCAACGACTGTTGCTATCGAAATTGACGGACAAAAACTTATAGCCCTCGTAGACACCGGTGCCGCCAAATCCTGTATCTCTGACAGTTTCCGACGGCGTTTGCGCAAAGTATTGACGCCAGCACCTGGACGATTTTTACGCATGGGAAATGGAGATTTAATTCGTCCTCTCGGCTGTTCGACACTCTCAGTGACTCTGGGCTCCAATCGCTACGTTGTTGTCTTCACAGTCCTCTCGAACTGCGTGGCTGACGTGATACTGGGGTGGGATTTCCTGTCGTCAACCGATGCCGTCATTGACTGTGGGGAACGTCAGCTGCATTTAAACACTTCTGACACAGACGAATCGGCCGATTGTGATCCTGTTGTCCTTCGAACTACAGCCGATCTATGTATCTCACCATTGACCGCTGTCGCAGTAACACTGGAGCCTGAGTCTAGCTTCCAAGGAGATTACGGTCTTGTCGAGCCACTGCTTACCACATTCGTGCAAAGGGCTTGCTTCTGCCCTACTCTACCGTCGCCGTCATAGCAAGCCAAATTAATTTATACGTTACAAACGCTTCTGCGCAGCCGCTCATATTACCTCGAGGAGCTGGTATTGCAACCATCAGGACGTTCGACCATGATAGCCTCGCCATTTTGGCTCAAGACACGTGCCATCTCCACTCGCAGCCAATTCCTCAAACCCAGTGCTCCACCAAATATACAACGCTGATGATCGACAGCTGCTTAACACCAGACCAAAGGCAAGCTCTTTCCAGTCTTCTGGAAGCTTACAGCGACTTATTTGACTTCAACCGGTCGACACTCCCACAGACATCTGTGGTGCACCATCAGATTGAAACCGGAAACGCAAGTCCCCTTAAGAGCCGCCCGTATCGTATTTCACCTGCGGAACGTAAAGTGATTCGAGACAATGTGACTGATATGCTGAAAAACAATGTTATACAGCCGTCATCCAGCCCTTGGTCCTCCCCCGTGGTTCTCGTAAAGAAAAAAGACGGTTCGTGGCGTTTTTGCGTTGATTACCGGCGTCTAAACAGGGTAACTAAAAAAGACGTATATCCGCTCCCTCGTATCGATGACATGCTCGACGCACTTCAAGGGTCTTCGTTCTTTTCATCTGTCGACCTCCGTAGCGGCTACTGGCAAATCCCGGTTGCCAACGCGGACAAACCGAAAACTGCGTTTGTCACTCCGGACGGTCTCTTCCAGTTTAATGTTATGCCTTTTGGCCTGTGTAACGCTCCCGCGACGTTCGAGCGGATGATGGACAGTGTTCTACGCGGTTTAACATGGAACATATGTCTCTGCTACCTCGACGATGTTATTGTATTCTCCTCAACCTTTGAAGATCATCTACATCGGCTCCAGCAAGTTATGGACTGCTTTCGCTCCGCTAATTTGCAGTTGAACTCAAAAAAGTGTACGTTCGGTGCTCGGGAAATTCGGATTCTGGGTCACCTAGTCAGCTCGGAAGGCATCCGCCCAGACCCCACCAAAGTCCAAGCTGTCTCTGACTTCCCGAATCCCAGAACCACAAGAGACATCCGGGCTTTTCTTGGACTCTGTACATACTTCCGGAAATTCATCCCTCGTTTCTCGGATCTCGCCGAGCCGCTAAACGAACTGCTTCGAAATAACACTACATTCCAATGGGGACCCTCCCAGGCCAAGGCATTCCTATCTCTTAAACGCGCACTCATTTCCGTCCCAATACTTGGCCACTTCGTACCGGGAGCTGACACGGAAATCCGAACGGATGCCAGTGGACATGGCATCGGGGCTGTCCTGGCACAAAATGTAAATAGTCACCCACGCGTCATAGCATACGCTAGTCGAACTCTAACTAAGTGTGAGAGAAATTACAGTATTACAGAGCGTGAATGTCTAGCACTAATATGGGCGATATCGAAATTCAGACCGTATCTTTATGGCACCCATTTTAAAATTGTTACAGACCACCACGCCCTATGCTGGCTTGCCAGCCTTAAAAATCCATCTGGCCGCCTTGGACGTTGGTCGCTGAAAATTCAAGACTACGACTTTAGCGTTGTTTTCAAGTCAGGAAAGCGTCATCTCGATGCCGATGCGCTGTCCCGATGTCCTCTGCCCACTGACATTTCACATCACGCTCCAAGCGACCACGATTCTTCCATCGCTCTGTTAGATACCGTTGACATCGCAGCTGCTCAAGCGTCCGATCAGAATATACGGCCACTAATACAATGCTTGATGGGGCTTCCTGGATCTCTCACGAGGCACACTCAACAGCGCGCTCGTCTCTTCACTCTTCGTGATGGTGTCCTCTATAGACGGAACTACGAGCCACATGGACGACCCTGGCTGCTCGTTGTTCCTCGGACCCTCCAAAAGGACATCATCCAAGCACACCACGATGACCCTACCGCTGGACATCTCGGTTTCGCAAAGACATACTTCCGCGTGCGTTCAAACTACTTCTGGAACGGCATGTATCGCACCATCAACAAGTACATTCGCACGTGTCACCAATGTCAGCTTCACAAGACTCGAACCACCCAGTCATCCGGCCCTTTGCATTCCATAACACCGCCTCATCGACCCTTCCAAACAATCGGAATCGATTTCCTCGGCCCATTTCCTTCGTCTACAAACAACAACCGGTGGATAATTGTCGCCGTAGACTATCTCACCAGATACGCCGAAACAGCCTGTGTTCCAACCGCCACAGCCCAAGAAGTGGCAACTTTCTTTCTGCACAACATTCTCCTCCGGCATGGTGCACCCCAGGTCATAATAAGCGATCGGGGCACTCCTTTTATAGCTAAGCTCCTCGATGATCTTTTGCGTCTGGCTAACACAACTCATAAATTGACCAGCGCTTATCATCCCCAAACCAATGGGCTAACAGAACGCCTCAACCGCACGTTATCAGAGATGATGTCGATGTACGTCGCAGAAAATCATACAAACTGGGACGCTATCGTCCCATATGTGACCTTCGCTTATAACACCGCACGTCAGTCAACGACAGGCTTCTCACCGTATTACTTGTTATTCGCCCGTGAACCACTTACAACTCTTGATACTATTTTACCCTCCGTCTATGAACCTCAGACGTCGTATCCTTCAGAGGTCATCTGCCGCGCGGAGGATGCTCGACAACTTGCGCGTTTTCAAACTCTACGATCCCAGCAGCAACAACAGCTCCGTTACGCACAGACGCATGGCGAAGCGTCCTACAACGTTGGTGACGAAGTCCTTCTCGCCACCCCACTCCGTAAGCCTGGTAAATGTGAAAAACTGCTCCAGAAATACACTGGCCCGTTTCGCATTCTCCGCCGTCTCTCTTCTACAAGCTACGAAGTGGAACCAGTCGCACCACCTAGAGATCACCGCACGAAGTCACGTGACATTGTCCATGTTTCCCGCATGAAACCTTTCCACCCACCCCACGACTGAAGGCACCAAGGCCGGTGGACCGGCCCTTTATCCGCCCGGGGGAAGTGTTAGGGAGAAGAAGACGAAGCTGAAAAAGGAGGGCCAAGCTGCGCGCGCTCTTCAGCTGGTGCACAACGATCTTGTCGCTTGAACACCTCTATCCAGTCCTCATTAAATCCCCCTTTTACATCCTCACTAATATATATATATATATATATATATATATATATATATATATATATATATGTATACATACACAGTGATGTCTCGTTAATATGAACACCTCCGTTCCCGTAAAAAGATCGTCCATAATTTGAGTTGTCCATACAGCTTTTCACGTGGGCGCCGCCATCTTTAATTCTGGAACTTCCGGTATGCGTGAAAACATCGCTTTCTTCTCGCCTCGACAGTAGAACGTGTTAACATTTTAATTGCAACCGTCAGTCGTTCTTGTTATGACCCTTCTATACTTTTTTACTTATTCAGGGCTGTAATCTCTTGCTTTTTTTTTCGGAACGCATACCGGATATGGAGACAACGTGGCTGGGTCGAGGCTAAACGAAAAGGTATATGTAGCAGAGACAAAAATGCTTGTATTTTTCAAGTTTGTCGGGCCGGAATTTGGTGTACATATAGCGGGGTATCCATATTCACGGGGTCCATATTAACGAGACATGACTGTATATATCATACAAAACGCCAATGTCAAACCTTTGACATTTTTTCTTCTTTGTGTGTTGTTTCAAAATTGTCACTCGCGACACGTTTCAGACTAAATGAATACCAAGTTTTCTTTTCCGCGAGCTCTGCATGATGGTCAATTTACCTCGTTTCTTCATACTGGCTACTGCATGTCAGGAACATCGGTGGTTTTGATAGAACCGAGTTGGATGGACATTTGAGAATTCTAACTCATTAGTCAATACCCTGAAGGCGACACGTACCGAATACATGTAGGGATCTAAGAGTGTGGCAGATTTAGGATTAGAGACTTTTTTATTATAAACTCGACCACTGATTCCAACTAAGTATTCTTAATCCTAAAGTTAGATTGAACGGAAATGTAGTACCAGATGCACCGCTCGCTGACAGTAACTCTGTCAAATGGCCACGACATTTCAAGATTCCTTCTCCAAGTCATACTTGAGGAAAAACTAATATTTTTATTTTCCGGTTAATATCGGTTAAAACCGGTTACCGGTAAATAATTTACGGTTACGGTTACGGTTACGGTTTTCATAAATTTCAAATAACGGTTTCGTTCCGGTTACGGTTACTGAAAGAATTTCGTTCCTAAACGGTTTTCGGTTTCCGGTTACGGTTACGGTTTGAGTCCCTGGTTCTTAGGCGCTTTATTTCGGGTTGATGGGTGTCACCGTCGACGTCGGCGACGGCGCGACCTCGCTAAATTTAGCGGGAAAATTTACGTCACTTCACCTCAACACCAAATCATTTCCTTGTTAAATTTAGCGGAGAATTTCAGTTTCTCTGATAGATTTTGATAACAAAATTCAGTTTCTCCGCTAGATTCAGTGAGAAAATTGACGTACATGCCCTTGACACTAATTCAATTCCTAGCTATGTGACCTCAATACCGCTTTGATTCCCGTCTAAATTTAGCGGGAAAATTCAGTTTCTCCTCTAGATTTAGGGGAAAATTGACGTCACGTAACCTCAACGCCAATTTGATTTTCCGTTTTAGCAGGAAATTAAATTGGTGTTAAGATCACGTGAGGTCAATTTTCCAGCTAGAGGATAAACTGAATTAGTTCAAGGTTACATGACGCAAGTCATGGGACGTCATTTTCTCCGCTAAATTTAACGGCAAAGCTGAACTGGGAGGAGGGGAGAGGGCGTGGAGCACGAGGAGGAGGTAGATACCCCTCGTACCCACCCTCCCTCGTCTTCAAGAGCTGCTCTCAAATTTCGCATCACAAAAAATTGTAAACGTATTTCTTTTTTTTTTTTGTTTTTTTTTTTTTTGGGGGGGAGGGGGGGGGGGGGGGGCGGCGAGAAAAGGTTTGTTGCTGTTTATGCTTCTGTTCTTGACGGAGGCCTGGAGCGTGCTCTTCACGTGGGTCTGGACAGCTACTCACACGCTCTGTGAGCTTTCATTCAAGGACTCCGCTTTTGTTCATATCTGAGCTTAAAGAAAGCAGAAAAAGGAAAGACACGAAGGTGACCAGAAGCCTCTTCACGCGAACGGAACCCGAACTGCCCGACCATTTCGTGCTTTTCCCCTGACAACGGTAGCCGCGGTGCACGACAGTTCATATGATCAGGCACACCATTCGCAGTTCTCGCGTGATGTCAATTCCGACAAGCACCGACGTCTCAAGGAAACCCTTGAGGCGAGCAAGAAAGCCGTGCTTTCTGGGTAGTTGATGCCCAAACTAAAAACGAACAACCGGAGATGAACCTTTAGTTTTATATGGCGGTGAAATGTCGTTATACGAATAACCACCTTTACAGAATACCAGAAAGCACTATTACAAGGCATCCATTAGCGTGAGATGCGAGAGAGAGGAGGGCGCTACAAGCATAAAACCGTTCAATGACCTCAAATAGCAAGATGACAAACCGAAGCTTACCCTACATAGGAGACGTTCACATGATGTATTTTATGTTAAAAGTAATCACTACCGCATGGTGCACATAATGGCACTCCGCGAGCTCTCGCACTACACTTGCTAAATTGGCCCTCTCAGCGTTAAGAATGTTGTTGAAATTGATGGCAGCCTAAGATCACGCCGTTATTGAATGCCAGATCGCCCAACAGATCTTTTCTTCAGTAGACCGATCTCACGAGCTCATCCACGCATGCGCGACGTCGCCATAACAGTAGCTCACCGGAGGCTGCTTGTGCCGTTTCCCGCCTCCTCACGCAAACCGTAGCGTTATTATATTTCACGCTAGAGGTTTAACTGGCGCTAGTGTCTAGGCGACTTCCGGGACGACAAATTGAAGCAGACAGGCAACCAGTCTGCTTTTATGGTGTTCCTGTGCATTTCTATCGGAAAATGCGCGTGAATTTTGTCTCTTCCACGGATAACAACATAGATTTTTCTTATTTGGGTCGTACCGAATAGTATGTACCTTCATTAACATTCTAAAAGTTCGATTTCTTTTATGTACATAATTTTTTCTTTACCACTGAACGATGTTAAACTTCGGTATATTTCAGGCTCAAACCTTTGTTTTATGGCAGTTATGTAAACACAAGCAACGATTCTAAGCAAATTAACTATCGAATGGAATCTAGAGTGTGTTCAAGGTTCGCCAGCATTCCGGTGGTGTTTATATATTCTTAATATTTCCGTCCTCTCACTCTATAAAAATGTCTCCATCGTGCACCTTTACGAGCAGCTACAATCATTTGAATCATAAATAATAGTTTATCTGGGCTATGAAATGTATGCATTTTTATTATTTCCTATGTCGGCCAGCTTTCATCGGGTACCCGTTCTCTGGCTTCTCCCTGCTTTCAAAGATTTCGAGAGTGCGAATGATGTTTTGAACACAGAACAAGACATTTTCGCACATATTTATGAGCCGAAATAATAAAGCACTAAATTTGTATTCTACATTTGACTGTATTAGGTGGCTTTCAATTTATTTTGATCATCTGCATGAAAAAGGAGTTAGTTATCCAGTGTTACTGCGTAGTTCTTGCCATCTGTCATGGTTTCTAGATGTCCTTCGTTCGTTTGACACGTATACATATCCCCCATGCTGGAAAGCGCCGACGCCGTGTTCGCGCTAACAGTGTCGGACAATGCACATAAATATATGTGCAAAGCGATTTTGCCCCTTTTTTCCTCCACAACTTTGAAATAAAAACGCCGTAACTGACCAGTAATTTCATCTGCGTCACTGCCAAATGTGGCAATTTGCCTAGTACGTACAAATTATTCGTGGTATTTTTTCTTATAATCAAGCGCAGAAGAAAATACACTCGCTTTTTCCCATAGAAATGCATTACTGGAAATCACTTTGCAACTGGTTGCTCTCTGTTTCAATTTGCCGCAGCACACTAGCGCCATTTAAACCTCTAGCGTACATTATAATAACTCTATGGCGCAAACGACCAGAGAGGTGGTCGCGCGTGTAGAAAGACTACAGTTACCATGATGCATGCTGGTAACGGCGGCGTAATGAAAGTAGCTTGTGAGAAGAGTATATTCGCGAAAATGACACGACATCTAATACATAAAAAAACATGCGCCTAGAAAATGTTTTTGACCCAACATTCAATTGTCACGTCAGACTTCATGCGATGGTGTTTTTCGTGTTCAAAAGATGAACACAAAATGTCACTCCGATTGAAATTATACACTGTATGTCCGGCCTGACGAGAAGGAAATTAAAAAAAAAATCCAAGGCAAATAAATAGTGCAGATAAAACAAAACAAAATACCTTACCTTTCGTTAAATTTGCAAGCAGGGACGTCTCGCGCTCATGCTTCATTCACCTTCATTACACCACCGCAACGGACATATAAAGAATTATATAGGAGCACGATAGAACAGGGAATCTTAAAAAAAGGCTTAAGTGCCGTTCACACTCTTGCGACGCAGTAAGACCAAGATGGACCAGACCGGTTTTTAAGCCTTTTGCGGCTTCTTCGAACCGGATGCGCTGCATCGGAGCTGGTCCTAGGAGATCACAAGAGGCTTAAAAACCTTTCTGGTTTCTCTCGGTCTTTCTCGGTCGCAAGAATGTAAACGAGCCTCTATATTGCGCGGTTGTTTGCCAAAAAATGAGCCTTTTTATACAGTTACGTTTTATCGACAAACACACTGTTTACAAACTAGCCCGCGTTTGCCCACACCGGGTGTGTGCACTGCACGTGCGCAGAAACCAGATTATCCTGAGGCAAAGCATCTGCGCATGCGCAGTGCCGACAGCTGCGCAACCGGGACGGTGTGACGTCAAAAAGTTGAGTTGGTCTATGTTGAGTTGAGTTGGTCTACGTTGAGATGGTTAAGGAACGCGGAGTCGTGGCGCACTATATTCATGCTACTCGCTTCGCAAGTTTCTTGGCGTTCTTACGCGCTGGCGCCTGAATCGCACTCGCTGCGGAGCGGTGATGAGCTGCAAGTGACTCGCCCCATCCTCAAGTTTCTTACGCTGCCAGTTGCTCAAGGGCCGGTGTTGGAAAGCGCCGAAAGCATACGCTTGAAATACAACTTCTGAAGACACGCGTTTTGGCAACGAATATATCGGGAAAATAAAAAAAAAAAAAAAACAGGTACCATGTGACAGCAAATAAATTTATTTATTTCGTATAAGCGTAATTTTTTATGACAAAATGAACTCTGTGCTGCGTCTGATCGGCTACATGTAACATTTACTGTGGTTCGATCGGTAGCCTAAATTTTTAGTAAAAGAAAATATCCAAAAAACAACAAAAAAAACTTTAGACAGTCGTCCTATTTCTTTCGCTGATTTGAATGTGCTTTAATAAAGGGCGCGCAGACAATGAGGGCGCACCATACGTGTCTCCTCCCTTCCCTGTAACAATGCAAAAACAACAATAAAAACAAAAAGGCTACCGACGTCCATATCGGGCTGATTCACATGAGAGGATTACTCTATTTTAGTATACGCGCTGCAGAGGAAATCGTTCTGCTCGGCCATAAATGTTTACGTACTTCGCCGAGGTGGTAGTATTACCTGCGGTAAAGAAAATAAAAATGTAGGTTCTTTATATCCATAAGATGTTACGATCATTTCTTTCCCCGGGAATATCATTCCTTTCTTATTTTGATATCACAGAAATATTTTGGAGGTAATTGATATAACGACGTGATGCAAGCAAGATATGTATTCCGCGACACTAAAGCCATGCATTCAATTCCCATTAAGGGTGGCGGAACGACGGCAGATTGGTAAGGCCTGCCACTCGTTCCTTACCGCTCATACTCGTTCGGAGCGTGGAAACATCTCAAAGTAAGCACGATCGACTTCTACCCGAGCCGGTAAGGTACAGCAATTAGGTCTCGGGGGTCCGGACCTTATTCCTTATTGGTTCCTCGTTTGGGGCGCCACTATCACATTTTAATGTCCCCTCCTTTCACGCTTCATTCTATTCAGCTACTGTGTTTTTGTTATCTTCGAAGGTTTTCAGTTTCCGTTTTTTGCTGAATGACCGAGAAGGAAGCAAATTGCTCTTCGTATTTGAAGCTATATACGCGTTCATCAGAGAAAAGACGACTCTTAATTTTTTTTTACAGTTTTCACGTAGTTTCTCGTTTTGTCCAACTAGGGCGAAGGTACTAACAGCCACTCGGGTCGGTTCTTTAATGAAAGTAGCTCGGTATCGCTGTGCGAGGAGAAACCGAGAGTAAAGGAAAGTGAAGCTTTCTAAACGTGTGATGGCATTCAGCGGAGCGAGTAAGTGAAGTGTTTTCAATTCAGGGAACGCCGCTTCGTGATAAGACTGGTCACATTCGTCGAAATCGTCCCTCTTCTCCCGTTCGCGAGCATAAGAACACCGCGCCCGGCGGACCCAATGGCATTTCGCCCTGCTGCGCGCCATTACAACGACGCTTGTTTGGGAGTCAGCGATTCACGTCGTCGTTAAAAATACGTCGGTGCACCCACCCCGTGTTCTATTTCCCTCGGTGTTTCGTTGCTCAATGCGATTATGCTGCATCGGTGTTAAGAATTCAAAATGCACGCAGGAAAGACATGGAGCGGATTAGATACTCTCCCTCTCGAACCGCTATTCATAGCGGCCAGCATTAATGTCGGAAGCCCCGCGGACTTCGAGGAGCAAAGCCAGACCCTAAACTGAGCGATCTGCTGATCGCGCAAGAAGTTACGGTGGGCAAATATATCCTGGACATCAGTCGCTGTTGGGTGCCTCACTTAATGTACGGTACCTAACAATGCGGTTGCTGAAACTTGTGCCGTTCGTGTCAGAGTTATTTGCCCCGAATGCTTGAGCAAAGGTCATTTCCGGGATGAAAAATCATAGGTTAAATTCTGGCTCCGGTCTTTTAAAAGTACTGTAGCGAAACATGTATTGCTTTACATAAGCGCCCTCTTTACTCCGCACCAACTACGCTCAAGCGCACAGTTGTCATTACATATTTTTCGTCGTCAAACAACTCCTCGATTAACCACAGATTGGGTTCAACGACTCCGTCAGAGTTGGGCTGGAACTTGGATCCAACCATTGAGCGCGCTTACAGCACGTACAAACTTACTGCCTCGGAGCCATTCATATCTGCGAAAGCTCTATGCAAAAGAAGAAGGGCATCTGTAGATATCGTGTTATGTTGTCGACAACGACATTGAAGCCACCTGAGAGAGCACGCGGCTGAGGAAAACTTATAGTCCCTTGAAACTCTTTTTTACAACGAACCACAACCATACTAATGACAAAGCGCCTTCCGCTGTGACAATATGGCGTCTCTCAGTTTAGTCTTTGCTGTGCGCCGCCATTCATTTCTTAAAACAAACACTGTCACACAGTCTGCGCTTCACAGAACGTCGCAACTTTTATGACGCACTTATCAAGGATTTTAGTCTTTCTGGACGTGCGACAACCTCGCTGGAGCTCTGCGCGCGTCCGCGCCGAGCTCCATGCTGTATTTTACTATACTGCTCGTGGTCCGCGCCGGCCGTTGAAGACGAATGCCGGAGTGGCCGAAAAGTCAAAGTATAAACCGTCCGTTCTTGCTAGTTTCTCACCGAGGGTATCTGTTCGGCTAATTTTAAAATTCGTTAATTCATATTTCAATTTACTGAAAATAGACAAATGGTTCTAAATAAAAACTTACTGAGCGTCATCGAAAGCCACTAGATCAACTCTTTTAGAACGACTTGAAGCTCGTGGGGAAGTCAGGGGCGCATCAAAGTGACCACTCGTGCAGCAGGCGCAAAGCTAGCAGTGGCGGAACGCGAATGATTAGATTATTATCGCGCTCCGCCACTGCCAGCTTTGCGCCCGCTTCACGAGGGGAACTTTGCTGCGCCCCTGTGTGTTCCTATGAGCTTCAAGTCGTTATAAAATCGACTGATGTAGTGCTTTTCGATACATGACGCTCAGTAGATTTCTAATTGAAGTCGCATGTCTATTTTTCAAATAAAAATTAATTAACGAATTTTAAATAATTAGCCGACTTATCGCTGAAATTAGCCTCCCACATAATATCCATCTAGACGTATAACTCTCCCGCACAAACAGCATCTCTGTAACTTTCACGGCTTTTTTTAAACAAATATCTAAAGCATAAACAATAAACATATATATATATATATATATATATATATATATATATATATATATATATATATATATATATATATATATATATATATATCTTTCTTACATAGTTAATTCCCTACCGAAAAAAACCAGTATGACTTTAATCGGGAAACAAATTGGATTTGTCAAAACCCAGTTTGAACAAACCGGGGAACATACTGATTTCCACTACCCAGTTTAAATATTTGGGGTTTCATACTGTGAATGAAATTGGAACTCTCAAACCCAATTTGGGCATGCTGGGTTTTAATCGGTAAGTATATATGGAAGTAAAAACCCAATTTGGGTATCGTGGGTTCCAACCGGGAAGTATATATGGAAGTAAAAACCCAGTTTAGGTAAGCTGGGTTTGGGCTGGGAAATGTTATATTTGTGAAACCCAGTTTCGGTAAACTGGGTATTAACCGGGTTGTACAGCAGTAACCACTTTTCAGAGAAGCTGGGTATAAAGTGGGAAGTATACAGGTGGGCTGGTTGACTGATGTCTATAATAACTCTAAAAGATGATGTGCGTGGTGCTTTTCTGTAAGGAAGCATAGCAAAGCAACGAGTAAAATCTAATAATGTTTGAAGTGAATGCGTGTGTAGAGGCGAGGTGGTTGAGCACCGGCATTAACACTTAAGTGGTGAAACAACAAGCCAGGAAGACACGAATGTCCAAACACAGATTATTATTGAACGAACCACATCCTTAAATAAATAACAAAGTAAAAGAGCTGAACATGCCAAAAGACGACTCGAATAACGCTAACTAGGACAGACAAACCTAACTAGGCGATGACCAGGCTTACAAAGAGATGGCAGAGTACAGTTGGATACAGACTAAATTTAGGGTACATGGTCAAGATAAAAGTATGTAAAACCACTAAAAGAGAAACCATAAAAATTTACCAGGCAATGACACATCAACTCCAAAACCTGGTTTCACAAGAGACATATTGACATGCGATGACATAACTAACTTTGCTACATAAAGCAGGTACCTTTACCACCATATCTGACCGTGACCGGTATGCCAATTCCTGTATAGGACAAAGCTCAAAGCGACAAACTTTCCAACGAAAAAAAAAGAGGGGTCAGTCACACAGACTGTGCGGGAAATTCACAGGGATGCCCCTTGTGGAGACCACCAACATAGCTGGATTCTCTAATCCATTCCTTCAAAAATTCACAAAATTTAGTAGTGGCAAATTTTGTGGCCTCGTCCACAAGAATTTGCAAACTTACTAGACGCATATATGTACCTTTTTCTCCAATTCACAAACAATTGGGGCCCCAAAATTGAAGAGTTTTACAGGAACTGATTGGGAATACATGTCCAACTGTATATTTTGTAGATAAAGGGGGAAATTTATAACGCTCTGCGAGAAGCCAAACATTTTTTTCTACAGTTCTTGAGGTAAAAATAAGTTTAGCTTAAAGGGCAACTCCGGCCAAAACTCAAAATGAAATAAATTACTGGTATCGCTGTAGTGACACAAAATACGACCCCAGCCAACATATTACGTCCGTGGGACACCGCATTCTCAACTAATGCCAATAATAAAAATGCGACCAGTCGCGAGCCGCTGCTTCTTAGCGGGCGGCCAGCGGGTTGCCGATCGCAAAAGCAACATTGGGCCGTGACGTCAGTATCGTTCTCTTTTTTCTTCCGGTCCGGGCGTTGCGCGGAGTGCGCTTCTTTGAGCCGCTACCACCGCTACTTTGGCTTGTGACTGGCGTGTTTAGCCGATGCTTTTATCTGTAGCCCCTGTAGCTTCGGTATAGCCTCTTGTTTATTTGCTTGTGAGGACCCCAAGACTCGTTTTAGCGAGCAACTCTGTGCACCCAAGACTGCCCAGCTGTTTCTCAAAAGATGCCGAGTATAACTTGTAGCGCTGTAGGCTGCTCAAGCAACCCGCTGCGCAACACGGAGGTGCTTTTTCACAAGTTTCCAACGGACCGGAAATTGCAGAGGTGTGGTGAACGCTGTTCGACGAGTGAACTTTGGACTTCGGCTTTCACGCGCCCGAAGAAAAAGAATGAAAAAACAGACATGTACACGTTACCCAAAAAAGCAACTAAATACCGTTACTCGTTACTCGCTCAAAAAGTAACTAAATACGTTACTCGTTACCGATTCTCAAAAGGAACGCGTCAGTTACCTCAAAAGTAACGAGTTACTTTTCACGTTACTTTGACGACCAAACACACAACTGTCTTTGTTTCGTAGTTTATTGTTTCCTTTTAGTAGTCATTGCCCTTAAGCAGCAGACTGCCTGTCGAAGTTTTCATCAGCTTATGTTTACCCGCTTCCTTGAAAATACATCTCCGGCGACGCTGAAGCGTCGTTCTACTGACTGCGCTCGAAGGAACGGCAGTGTTGTGCTGTCAGGAAGAGCTGGTGAATCTTCGAGAACTACGCCTTCATTGAGGACAGCGGGTAATGGGTTATGTGCCTTCCTGTGTTTGCAACCTCCGGGTTTACATTCGGTCCGTACCCGGTTCTGGAAAGTTCAACCAACGAACCTGATTGTGCTCGCTGGGTGAAGGACATTCCTCGCTGTAGAGCTGAGTACGGCTACGTTTATCGCTGACACGCCAGTCGAACTGTTCGACTGACGTGTTCAGCGATATACGTTGCTGTACTGTCGTACTGTTTATTTGTTTTTCGGGTTGCCTATCTGACTTTTGTCGCAATAGACGCAGACTCAGGCTAGAATAAACACAAGGTCATTGAAGCGGTGTTGTACATGTTACTTTTCAAAAGAAACGAGATACCGTTACTCGTTACTTGGCCTTCAAAGTAACTAAATACCGTTACTCGTTCCTTTTCTAAAAAAGTCTAAATACGTTACTCGTTACCGAAAATAGTAACTAAGTACAAGTAACTCGTTACCTGTAACGCGTTACGTACATGTCTGGAAAAAACAGACATGTAAAGCCCAGCACACGTGTGTTTGGGCGCCGCGGCCCGCGCCGGAGAACCTCAAAGCTTTGTGTCTGGGACTGACCCGCACCGCGAAAGCGAGCGGGCCTCCAGTACTGTACGCCACTGGCAGCGCAGCGTAGAGAAACGCCACTCTATCCACGGAGCCCCGATGACAATATAGGCCTAGCGACGAGTACGGAAGACCGCACACACGGCAACAGCCGCTGAGTACGACACCGAACAAGTTCACTCGTTTTCCAGTTGCTAACTCTCGGGTATGCAAGCGACGACTACGGCCTAGCGCACGCATGGCGGTGGCCGCCGAGTACGGCACCGTACGAGTTCACGGATTTTCCACTCGCTAGCTTTTGGGTATACGCACTAACTCTTGCTACATATGCTGGATAACTACCACGTATATGGAATTAAAACAAAATCAGGTTACCTCCTGTCTTTAGACGGCTAGCACAACAGAGGTAGGTGCCGCTCGGCCTGCGTACTCGTTGAACGAGAACGATCCTGACGTCACGTTCACATAGCGGCTGATTTCCAGTGTTGCCGGGGCCTCGAGCGGCTAGTTTCGGTTTTGTTGGCCGCACCCCCAACAAAACTTTGAGGCGTTGATATCGTCAAAACTCTGCATAATAACGAGAAAAAAAATTACACCTTGCAATTCAGGGACGCTGACTGCACTAAAAACAGTCATAATCCCAAAATCGAAAGTATGGGCCGGAGTTGCCCTTTAAAAGAGGAAAATAATAGAAAACAGCTGTTCTTTAAAAAAATAAATACTGATCACTTGCTACAGCTATATACAACAAGCCGTTTATACAGCCAGATGAAGCTCAATATGACACTGAAATGCAAACATAGTCGTCTTTAGTCACGTTCAATCTCGTTTGGTAGCGTGCAAACATAGCTGGCAACTGGGTTCTGAAACCTCATAAAAAGGCATGCTGCCTTCAGATTATGAGGCTCCAGGACATGTAAAGTACCAACCATTGACACAAAGCAATCCTTAATATGCGAAGGAAAATGCCCACTTTCTATAAGAATAACTTTCTTGCACAGCAAGAAAACCCTTCCACTGAGGGAAATGATCTTCGTAATTACAAAAAGTCTCCTTCGTTTGTCTCAATGACAGATGAGTCAGACTTTGTGGCACGCTTGTATGCTGTGCTGTGAAAAATCTGCCGTCTGTAAACCAGCCGTGAGTATTCTACACAGATCCCAGGACATGGCTGTCCTGCAAAAGCAGCCTGAACTTCTTGTGGAGTCTCCAGTTGCTTAGCATGGCCAAGCAAACAAACATCTCCAGCAAAAAGAAAGTTTTCTAGCTTTGCATACCCCAGCATTTCTCGGCACAAGCTTGCAATGTGCTGAGAGACCAGTGAAGAAGAAAGAAAACACTCCAGTTGTTGAGACATAACTACTCTCTCAACAATTTGGAGCGGTGCACCACTGGCCCCAGTCACCAGCTTGACGAGCCGTCCATTTCCACTCTCGAAAACGAACGCTGAGTGAGCCCAGAGAGGTCCCAGCCGGCGAGCCACCTCTGCCAGGTGCAGCATCTGATGGACATTAAATGTCATCGCTGTCGCTCCATACAACCGTTGCGTGTCAGCAACAAAAAGCTTCAGCAGAGTGTCTGCAAAAAAACAAAAATTAAATATTTATTTTTATTTTAAGGACCCCTGAAAAGTATTCATAAGAGTAATTCTATTCACTATAGTAAGTTAATGAAGCCTATTAAGGGTGCATCACGAAGCATATTTCAACAAATAAGATATTTTTGCCCTTTCAATAAGGCAACTCACGCAAGATCTGAGAACGACACTTCTGCCACCCTCAGATTATGGACTTGTTGATTCCTGAACATGGGACTGTGCTTGAGTTTCCAACGTCCGACACCAATGCAACCCATTACATACATACGAGAGTGTCACCCGCTTCTCCTTGTGAACTGAGATGATCTACAGACCGCACACGTAAAGCACAGATGTGCAACAGAACTGAACACAGATGTTGGCAGAGTGGGCGACAAAAGCTAGCTCTTGAGCGCGGCTGAGCATGTGTTCTGACCAAAACCGATACGGTGGATGCCACATCCTTCCTCCAGCTTTTTTATTTTCTTATCTTCAGTTCCTTTTCTCAACACTTATTAGTTTCCTTTTACAAAGGCTTTTTTCTCAACACTTATTAGTTTCCTTTTACAAAGGCTTTCAATTACAGGTTGGTTTCCCTCACTTTGTCACATTATAACCCAGCTAACTTTTGTATAGAGTGGGAGGTATATTTAATAAGATTAATTGAAAGAACTAAACAAAACTTGCATGACAAAAGTGCAAATATGCAAGTTGCCTCACCACCTCCACAGTTATTAAGGCAAAAGCCTTATATGTCTCATCGTTCAGTCGACTTTCAAAAAACGTTGCCGACACAAAGGTACCATAACTTCCCATTAGATCGGATGCGTCATATCAGGACCGGCTCGCTAGAAACAGCATTTAAGCTCAGACTGAATGAAAGCAAGCACTGCTAAAGCCAGTGCACGAGCTGAGCGGGACTCAATCCGCATCCCAAGATGCTCATGCGTCCCAGCCTTTGTAGTTCTTTCTTTCACCCAGTCTCAGCCGAGATGCTGCTTCAAGCAAGCCGACCCAGATGATGCGTTGCAAAAACCGGCGAGGCCGCTTGACAAAAACCGGCGAGGCCGCTTGAAGTCAAAACGGACGCACCTCAGAAATAAAACACAAAAGAAAAGCACAGCAATGCAGATGCACCGTGAAAGCCAATGAAATGGCATCAAAAGTGTGCCATTAGAGAGCGCGCTGTCTTCGGAAGTTCGCTATCACCAGGACCACAGTCGACGCCACGATCCGAGTGAGCCAATGAAACGGCGCCAAAAGTGTGTCATCGTAGAGCGCGCTGTCTTCGAAGGTTCGCTATCACGTTTACGTGACCATTCAAACGAATTAGAGGCAATGAAATTGCGAAGGATGACAAAGCGAATTAACAGGACACAAAGTGAAATAAGTCAAGAGCGGCAAGCGCAGACTCAAGCCGTCTCATGTGTCTGTCTTTAATGCATCGGCGCTTAGGCTTTCACCTTCAAGTCGTTTTAGGGATAACATAAGAGACCATGTGAATTTTTTGAAGTAGCAGAAGTGAACAACCCCCTTTTGTGCCACCTGTGCTGGAATAAGCTCTCCTTGCTCACATTACAAGTGAGAAAAAAGCACATAGATGTTCAGAGAGGTTTTGCCTTGCAGCAACCAGCAGCATCCAATGAAAAGGCAAGCGAGCCGCAACTCCACACTCTACAATTACCAAATGCCTAGACAAAGTAAAAGACTATAATGTGGAAACTCTCACCAGCACGGTCAATAGAGAGATGCGTGAGCTGATCGCTGAGGAGGATGTGCACAGCCTCTACCAGATGCTTGAGATGCGCCCAGTATTGTTGTGGCAGCACGTCAAGAGTACAGGGGAGGGAGTAGAACAACAGCCAGTGGCGCCATTCACTGGCCTTCCAAGATCCTCGAGTGCCGAGTGGCCTGGGCAGTCTTGTGAACGAGTGGGGTGGCTTGATCGCTGCAAGCCGCCGGTTCATCTCCGCAACACGAGCAGGGGTGCCTGCAAGTTCAGTCAATGTGTCCAATAATAATTAAAAAGGTCATGAAAACAAAACAGATTCACCTGGTTTTCATTTTCGAGCTTCTTTCACCAGTACGAATGATATTTAAGAAGTGTTTCAGCAAAATATTGCACCAATATTAGTGTTTACATTTATGTTTAAGAAATAATTTGCTGAAGAGATCACTCAACTTGAGTGGTTATTGTAGGAGTTGAAGTATGTCACGTCAGGTTTGCAAGAATGAAGAACAATCACAAACGTTTTGTGTGAAAATAAATAAGATAGAAACAACAGTGTGCCAGATGCAATCCCGTCATACATTGTTGGAATCTCCTGTTTCACAAACAAGCAACATTCCGTCCATTGTTTACATTCGGACTCGGCATTGACAGAGTAACATCTGTGTTCGCATTTTCTAACTGGGGTTTTGTTGTAGGAGTGCAGCGGATTGCAAATGTGAATTATCTTGCAACATCAATGCTTGTCAAGCAGATAATCGGCTATGACTTCGGTGCTTGAGCAGAGTGATTCGGCTGTAGGCTGCTAAGACTGATGCAATGTCTCAGCTTCCACCGCTGCACTTCTCCACACGATGTCCCTCGTCTGTTTCAACAAGTGTTCTCGTGCTGACAGCAAATCCTGCGAGCTCGTGGAACAGCTTAGCATCATGAGTGATAGGCCTGTTGAGAAAGCTGCACTCAAACAGCAGCGAGAGGCAGGCAGGGCAAGCAGCAACGGTATTGTTTGTGTCTGGGGTGTCTGTAGGATTTTTTGTTACAAGATTGTACAATTATCTTTCAATGTCACTATTAATGTTAAAAAAGATATATCATTGCAGTTGCCGAACTAGGAACTGAAATCGTTTGATAAAGCTGCTCAACTCACCACATATGTACAGTCGGCCTTAAAAAAGAAGAACACAAGGGAGCGATGGCCCGGCCGGCGATAAGGCGACACGGGGCGCTACGACAGTGTAAGCATGCTGGAGCCGCGATTACCGAATTGGTCCACTCTTGGATACACGGAAGACGTCGGCACACCAAAGCCATTCCCAAAGCGCGCTTTCCAAATGACACAGTGTGACTGCACACATGTGTTTCGATCACTCCTTGAGAGCAGGACAACATTTCTTATTTGTGTTTTACCGTCATTTACGATTTATTAATGATAAACTGTCAAGGCTAACAAATAAAAGGGCCGCCCATAAAAAAAAAGAAAAAAGAAGAATTATTACAAACGATAACTCTCTTCAAGCACCCCTGCGATTCAAAAGTGGGAACGTCCCGGTCACTCTCGCTCCCCGTGTTATTGCGAAATACAGCACCGCATCTGGCGGTTTCCCCGCACCGGCCACGCATCACTTGTGTTCATCTTTTTAAGGCCAACTGTACATGACTGTGCACATGTAGTTACCAAATAGCTTTGTTGCCTTATAGGTCACCACATGTTTGGCTTTGGCTGAAAAGTAAACATTTGCATGGCCTGCAATTGAATCGATTTTCATTTCAGTGAGGACAGGAACAGAAAGAATAGTCTATTGTGAGCGAGTTCAAAGAAACACGGGCACGTGGCAGCTGCTCTAAACGATGAAAAAGCACAGGATCTCTGTGCATCCCGGACCATGCGATGGACCGCATTTGTGTCTTGCTTTTTCTGCATAATGCTTCGATTTGCAATGAAGTGCATTGTTAGTGGGAATGCTCGATCATCGATTTCAGGTGTATGGACACAACACAGAGACATTTGCGACTGCAAAATCAGTCGCAGTCTGTATCGGTTAAAAGGGTTATGTCAAAAAATTATTGTGTAATTTGTATTCCAATGCAGTAAGTGCTGGCAACCATTCCTTCTTACAGTTCTTGCGTGGGGTTTTGTTTGAAATTCACGCAGCCTGTAAAAATCTCCACGACAGTGAAGTTGACTAAGTCATTTTCCATCGCAAGTGGAATCAATTCACTGCACTGTCGTATTCCCCGCCTGTCCTGTCATCCTCCAGCGCGCTTGTTTCGGTTCGTGGTTGGTATATGTACTACAACGTAGATGGTAACAGCACCGGGTTGTGCTCGGCGAGTTTATTTGGGACTGGTTTTCGGTGCACCTCTATGAGCGTGATGCATTCTGGGAAAAGCCAGTACGGTGTCAAACGAACTTGTCATCATTCATGACTCAAGCCTGCCTTACATCAATGGGTGTTATTTTGGTTTCGATTTCAAACTACCATGATGAAAGTGTGAATCTAACTAAAAAACAGAGCCAGCAGTTGTTGAATGTATAAGAAGCGCTTAACAAAGTTATACCCGTGTCAGACGGGCACCTAAACTGGAACCCAGCTGAATGGCATTTAGAAATCAGTGAACCAATAAGTGCCACGAAGAAGGCTGAGAGTGCCACGCATGTCACTCGGTGCCAGGAGTGCAATCTGATTTGCTTAAATACCATTCAACTAAATGCAGGGGCTCGTCTGACAGCAGTGCTGTTGACCGTGCCAGCAGCTTGGAGTCATGTTGCATACAGCTAAGGAATGCAGAAGGAGGCAATACCAGCAATGCAGCCCATGTGGAGTTGTGAAATACTTTCAGCATCATTGCTCTTTTATACAGTCAGCAGCTTTGGTTGCGCTTTTTGATTGCTACTCATGTACTCTAGGAGTTAGCATATGCCAACATTTTATAGTGCAGTTTTTATGAACTCCTGCGAAAATTGCAAAGCCTCTTTTCCAAAGTTGCAAAGCCTAGTTTCAGTGTGCTTCTGTGGTGTGTGCGTGCACAATGGCAGCAAACACAATGTTTTGGGATGACAGTGCCCTTTCAAAGCATGTGAAATTCTGTAGAGTTAACTTGCAACCTCTTTCAGCATCATCACCCCAATAAAATATTGAATAGCACAAAGAGTAACCATTAGAGATATTTTTGCGCAAGTCAGTGCTACTAAGTGTGCTACTTTGTGCTAGTAGAGCATGAAGGGCCACACTTCTAGGATATTTTTATGTCTTACTATATTCAGAATTTTGTGTAGAAAACTCACCAATGTAGTATCTCTTTTGGGAGTTCGATGAAGTAAGCAGCTCCTCGGTGATCTGGCGGGCAACGCCCAGAAGCACGCCGTGCATGTAGTCCACCGTGAAGCCCCACACTAGGTCAAAGTGGGGAAGCTTCACGGTAGGAGATGGGCCCTTGTACCCATTGATGGGCACAGAGCACTCTAGACCGAGGGCCATGTCCCTCAGAACACCTTCCGTTGTCCTGTCTGGTGAATCAGATGAATTGATGTAGCGCACACATCCTGTGAAGCAAAAGTTAAAATATATACAGAGAGTTCATTTATACACAGACCGGGTGCATGCTGTAGAATAAAGCCATCAGAATTGAGAAAAGAGAAAAAAAAACTGATTAATAAGTCTGGTTTACAAATTTTAATAAAAAAATAATGCATTTACATTAAGTATAATTTAACTCATTGGTACACAAATTTAGGCACCTCAACCTTAATAAGAGTTTATTAGATTCCTATACTCCAAGTACAAATTTGGTGATATAGGGCCAAAATGTAACCTGAGTAAAATGCACAATGATATTCCCAGCTTGTCATATGACGAGTCGGAAAGACGGCCAAATTTGATCGCGCTAAAGGTGTTCGGCCTTTAATTGTGCATCAGTCTCGTGCTGAATGCGGTCAGATTCAGCCATCTTTACAGCACATTGTATGACAGACCAGGCACTCTGTGCATCTGCCTAGCCCTTAACAATTAGGATTTTTGTATGCAAAAGCTCCAATAAATTAAAAATCACTCAAACAAAATCACTGCTCTTTTTTTGCTAAAATTTATTGAGCCAAATAGTTAATGTGATAGCAATATGTATATCTCTCTGCCCACATTTCAAGGGAGATACTAAATCAATTTGGTGTAACATGCTTGTATGGCTGTGAAGAGTACAGGAACATATTCAAATATGTCTCTGCTGCATGGCTTGTTTTCAAATGTGAAGCACTTACAGGGGTTATGACACAAAAATTAAATAGATAGATTATTCTTGAAATGGAATGCTGATAGGCTACTTAGTATATACATTAAGTTACGCGACTTTTAGAGCTCTGGTAATTGCAATATTCAATTTATGAATTTTTATCATTTTCATCTGGCGACCAGGCAACACTGCCCAAGTTAGTCACATCATGGTGTCCATAAACGACGTGATCATGAACACTCTCTCTCATTCTAGGCGCCCCCATGATCACCCAAGCTCTCCTCGCCGCGGTATGATCAAAACCGTTCACGCAACTCGGTAACCCGAAAGCGATTCTCGCTCTCGCCCCGTTGACCTTCCACCCTGCATGCGCCTGCGAGATATTCCCGGACGACAGTGACCACGGCGAGTTCGTTTGTAACTCGTCGTTGCTTGAGCTGGTCGCCAGCGGGTCGCAGTCAAAATTAACAGCTTCAACATCTCTTGATAGCAATCACTCTCATCGCTGCTGCGATCAATGTCGAACACTTTGACAAGGCGAGTGATATGCCATAGACGTAATCGTCACGGACCGCATGTGCGCAACCTGGAAGGTAAACGAGGCAGCTGAAGCTCGAGGCGCTAAGAGATCATGTCTGTGAGCTGCGTGTAAGGAGACATGCTGCGGCTGGAGGCTGGCTACGTAGCCAGCCTCCAGCTCAGCCCGAATCCGCCCCTCCGAAGGACCTGCATATAAATCGATTTATCCATGAAACTATTGCGCCATTTTCAAAACAAATTTAGCAGGATTATAGGAACATACAATGGGTCCTAGCAGTATAGTTATCTTATATATTATTTTTTGGCGTGTCATAACCCCTTTAACACTGTACATTAGTACCAAACACAGAAATATGCAATCATTCGTTACTGAATAAGTGTTTTTGCTACACTTCAAAACTGCAAAGTAATATTCTCACCCTCAATGTAGTCTCCTTTGATTAAGCACCACGGGCAGCCAAAGTAACCGTTGAACAACACACAGTTCTGGACCGCGGATCGTGCTGGTGCATCAACGGAGAAGCAGATGACAAAGGCTCTGGAGGAATGGCGGGTCCCTTGGTGCTCCCAGACAACTGGCTCCATGCTGTTGATGTCCTCGACAAACTTATTGAGGAATAGAGCCATGTTTGGGTGTCCCTTGCCAAACCACAGTCCCGCGAGGGTGCAATGGTCAAAACGCTGGGGGACCGGCAGTTCGTTCACCGTGAACTGGATGGGCCAAATGGAAGCCCCAGATGAAGAAAACACAGGGCTCCCATCGGTGTTCACGGTGAGGGTGAGGTCACTGGCACCCAGGCGCCCACTTGCCCGTAGCTGGCAGTGTGTCTTGGCTGAAGTAATGTCTGCAATCACTACAGGCTCACTGGATGGCATACTTGAAAGACTGTCATGTAGCATGGCCTTTGTTTGGCTGATCACCTGTTTCAGCTGTTCGTGCATTTTCAATGTTACGAAGAAAGCCCCACTCCTCTTCAGCTCATTGGCTTTGTTTTCTTCCTCGCACGTTGGGCAGAAAAGGGAATCCATTCCGTCACGAGACGATAACAGGTCACTGCAGGAATTGCAGTAATAGTGGTACTCTACCAGTTTTTCGGTCTTGGACCTCCACAGCTTGCGAAACAAGTATTTGCTCCGGGGGAAGACGTCTGCCGCCGGAGCAAAGAAAATGTTGCTCATTTTCACGAGGTCGTCCAAACCCTTCCAGCTCAGCCCGTTTGCCGATAGGAAGGACATCATCAGCGCGATCGCTTCGGCTTTCGTGGTGGTTGAGTGCGGCAACGTCTCCGATCCGAATTCACGAAGCCCTGCCGCCAGGAATTCCTCTTCCGACATGGCATCTGGTGGAGGGATGTTTTCGTCGATGTACTGACCCTCATCGGTCGTCTCAGTGTCGTCGGCGCTGTGTTCCTCGTCACTTGATGAGTATAACTCGTCGTCGTCGTCGTAAGTGCCACCGGGAGGGCTTTCTGATCCAGCGGGTTCCGAATCCGAGTGAACCGAAGACGCTCGTGTGCGCGATTCACTGTCGGAAACGTGGAGAGCAATCGTCGATGGCAGGCTTTGAGAAGACAATTCTGTATTTGCGGAACTCGTCGATGAGTTGATGGCCCTATAATGTGCCATTGTCGACTTTGGAACATCAAAACTATTACCCTTCTCGTAATAGCGCAGCCGCCGACGCTTGGGTTCGCCGCCGCTGGCCATATTTTCTGCGGAAGCTCTAGAGCCCCTAGACAACCTTGGCTCAAAACTTTACAAAGACACAAGAGTTTTCAAAATGCCACTCAAACAAGAAACTCCGTAGGGGCATAGCAGCTTCGCTGGAAAACTAGTACATCACCATGATTTGGCTCCTTGGCGTAGCTCG